>CM076849.1:101423409-101477615 GCA_039519185.1 Astragalus membranaceus
AATCGTACGAAATGGTATGAATAGTACGAACTCAAAAAAATGGTTTGAAATCGTACTAGTTTATACAATATGGGCCAAATCGTACGATTTGGTCCGACCTGGTACGAAATCACACGAAATGGTATGAAATGGTACAAACAGGTACGAAATCGTACGAACTAGTACGAACTCGTACGAGTTTGTACAATATGGACCAAATCGTACGATTTGGTCCGAACTGGTACGAAATCACACGAAATGGTATGAAGTGGTACAAACAGGTACGAAATCGTACGAACTGGTACGAACTCGTACGAGTTGGTACAATATGGGCCAAATCGTAGCATTTGTTCCGAACTGGTACGAAATCAGACGAAATGGTATGAATAGGTACGAAATGGTATGAACTACTACGAACTCGAAAAATTGGTACGAAATCGTTCCAGTTTATACAATAAGGGCCAAATCGTACGATTTGGTCCGAACTTGTACGAAATCATACGAAATGGTATGAAATGGTAGAAACAGGTACGAAATCGTACGACGAACTGGTACGAGTTTGTACAATATGGGCCAAATCGTACGATTTGGTCCGAACTGGTACGAAATCACACGAAATGGTATGAAATTGTACAAGCAGGTATGAAATCGTACGAACTGGTACGAACTCGTACAAGTTTGTACAATATGGGCCAAATCGTACGATTTGGTCAGAACTGGTACAAAATCACACGAAATGGCATGAAATGGAACAAACAGGTACGGAATCGTACGAGCTCGTACGAGCATGTACAATATGGGCCAAATTGTACAATTTGGTCCGAACTGGTACGAAATTACACGAAATGTTATGAACAAGTACAAAATCGTACGAAATGGTATGAACTAGTACGAACTCAAAAATATGGTACGAAATCGTACCAGTTTATACAATATGGGCCAAATTGTACAATTTTGTCTGAACTGGTATGAGTTTGTACGATATGGGCCAAATCGTACGATTTGCTCTGAATTGGTATGAAAGTCACACGAAATGGTATGAAATTGTACAAACAGGTACGAAATAGTACAAACTGGTACGAACTCGTACGAGTATGTACAATATGGGCCAAATCGTACGATTTGGTCCGAACTGGTACGAAATCACACGAAATGGTACAAATAGTGACGAACTGGTACGAGCTCGTACGTGTATGTACAATATGGGCCAAATCGTACAATTTGGTCCGAACTGGTAAGAAATGACACGAGATGGTATGAAAAAGTACAAAATCGTACGAAATGGTATGAACTAGTACGATGTTGAAAAAATGGTGCGAAATTTTACCAGTTTTTGCAACATGGGCCAAATCGTACGATTTGGTCCGAACTGGTACGAAATCATACGAAATGGTATGAAATGGTACAAATAGGTACGAAATCGTACGAACTGGTACGAACTCGAAAAAATGGTATGAACTCGTACGAGTATGTACAATATGAGCCAAATCGTACGATTTCTTCCGAATTGGTCGGAAATCCCACGAAATGGTATTGTCAGGTACGAAATGGTATGAACTAGTACGAACTCAAAAAAATGGTACGAAATCGAACCATTTTATTTAATAAGTGCCAAATCGTACGATTTGGTCCGAACTGGTACGAAATCATACTAAATGGTGTGAAATGGTACAATCAGGTACGAAGTTGTACGAACTGGAACAATATCGTAAAAAATGGTACGAACTCGTACGAGTTTGTACAAAATGGGCCAAATTGTACGATCTGGTCGAAGCTATTATGAACGGGTACGAAATCGTACGAAATGGTATGAATAGTACGATCTCGAAAAAATGGTTCGAAATCGTACTAGTTTATACAATATGGGCCAAATCGTACGATTTGGTCCGACCTGGTTCAAAATCACACGAAATGGTATGAAATGGTACAAACAGGTACGAAATCGTACGAACTAGTTTGAACTTGTACGAGTTTGTACAATATGTGCCAAATCATACGATTTGGTACGAACTGGTACGAAATCACACGAAATGGTATGAAATGGTACAAACAGGTACGAAGTCGTACGAACTAGTATGAAATCGTACGAGTTGGTACAATATGGGCCAAATCGTACCATTTGTTCCGAACTGGTACGAAATCAGACGAAATGGTATGAATAGGTACGAAAAGGTATGAACTACTACGAACTCGAAAAATTGGTACGAAATCGTACCAGTTTATACAATAAGGGCCAAATCGTACGATTTGGACCGAACTTGTACGAAATCATACAAAATGGTATGAAATGGTAGAAACAGGTACGAAATCGTACGAACTGGTACGAGTTTGTACAATATGGGCCAAATCGTACGATTTGGTCCAAACTGGTACGAAATCACACGAAATGGTATGAAATTGTACAAGCAGGTATGAAATCGTACGAACTGGTACGAACTCGTACAAGTTTGTACAATATGGGCCAAATCGTACGATTTGGTCAGAACTGGTACAAAATCACACGAAATGGCATGAAATGGAACAAACAGGTACGGAATCGTACGAGCATGTACAATATGGGCCAAATTGTACAATTTGGTCCGAACTGGTACGAAATTACACGAAATGTTATGAACAAGTACAAAATCGTACGAAATGGTATGAACTAGTACAAACTCAAAAATATGGTACGAAATCGTACCAGTTTATACAATATGGGACAAATTGTACAATTTTGTCTGAACTGGTATGAGTTTGTACGATATGGGCCAAATCGTACGATTTGCTCTGAATTGGTATGAAATCACACGAAATGGTATGAAATTGTACAAACAGGTACGAAATAGTACAAACTGGTACGAACTCATACGAGTATGTACAATATGGGGCAAATCGTACGATTTGGTCCGAACTGGTACGAAATCACACGAAATGGTACAAATAGTGACGAACTGGTACGAGCTCGTACGTGTCTGTACAATATGGGCCAAATCGTACAATTTGGTCCGAACTGGTAAGAAATGACACGAGATGGTATGAAAAAGTACGAAATCGTACGAAATGGTATGAACTAGTACGATGTTAAAAAAATGGTACGAAATTGTACCAGTTTTTGCAACATGGGCCAAATCGTACGATTTGGTCCGAACTGGTACGAAATCATACGAAATGGAACAAACAGGTACGAAATCGAACGAACTGGTACGAACTCGAAAAAATGGTATGAACTCGTACGAGTATGTACAATATGGGCCAAATCGTACGATTTGGTCCGAATTGGTACGAAATCCCACGAAATGGTATTAACAGGTATGAAATCGAACGAAATGGTATGAACTAGTACGAACTCTTAAAAATGGTACGAAATCGTACCATTTTATACAGTAAGGGCCAAATCATACGATTTGGTCCGAACTGGTACGAAATCATACGAAATGGTGTGAAATGGTACAAATAGGTACGAAATCGTACGAACTGGTACGATCTCGTAAAAAATGGAACTAACTCGTACGAGTTTGTACAAAATGGGCCAAATTGTACGATTTGGTCAAAACTATTACGAACAGGTACGAAATCGTACAAAATGGTATGAATAGTACGAACTCAAAAAAATGGTTTGAAATCGTACTAGTTTATACAATATGGGCCAAATCGTACGATTTGGTCCGACCTGGTACGAAATCACACGAAATGGTATGAAATGGTACAAACAGGTACGAAATCGTACGAACTAGTACGAACTCGTACGAGTTTGTACAATATGGACCAAATCGTACGATTTGGTCCGAACTGGTACGAAATCACACGAAATGGTATGAAGTGGTACAAACAGGTACGAAATCGTACGAACTGGTACGAACTCGTACGAGTTGGTACAATATGGGCCAAATCATAGCATTTGTTCCGAACTGGTACGAAATCAGACGAAATGGTATGAATACGTACGAAATGGTATGAACTACTACGAACTCGAAAAATTGGTACGAAATCGTTCCAGTTTATACAATAAGGGCCAAATCGTACGATTTGGACCGAACTTGTACGAAATCATACGAAATGGTATGAAATGGTAGAAACAGGTACGAAATCGTACGAACTGGTACGAGTTTGTACAATATGGGCCAAATCGTACGATTTGGTCCGAACTGGTACGAAATCACACGAAATGGTATGAAATTGTACAAGTAGGTATGAAATCGTACGAACTGGTACGAACTCGTACAAGTTTGTACAATATGGGCCAAATCGTACGATTTGGTCAGAACTGGTACAAAATCACACGAAATGGCATGAAATGGAACAAACAGGTACGGAATCGTACGAGCTCGTACAAGCATGTACAATATGGGCCAAATTGTACAATTTGGTCCGAACTGGTACCAAATTACAGGAAATGTTACGAACAAGTACAAAATCGTACGAAATGGTATGAACTTGTACGAACTCAAAAATATGGTACGAAATCGTACCAGTTTATACAATATGGGCCAAATTGTACAATTTTGTCTGAACTGGTATGAGTTTGTACGATATGGGCCAAATCGTACGATTTGCTCTGAATTGGTATGAAGTCACACGAAATGGTCTGAAATTGTACAAACAGGTACGAAATAGTACAAACTGGTACGAACTCGTACGAGTATGTACAATATGGGCCAAACCGTACGATTTGGTCCGAACTGGTACAAAATCACACGAAATGGTACAAATAGTGACGACTGGTACGAGCTCGTACGTGTATGTACAATATGGGCCAAATCGTACAATTTGGTCCAAACTGGTAAGAAATGACACGAGATGGTATAAAAAAGTACGAAATCGTACGAAATGGTATGTACTAGTACGATGTTGAAAAAATGGTACGAAATTTTACCAGTTTTTGCAACATGGGCCAAATCGTACGATTTGGTCCGAACTGGTACGAAATCATACGAAATGGTATGAAATGGTACAAATAGGTACGATATCGTACGAACTGGTACGAACTCGAAAAAATGGTTTGAACTCGTACGAGTATGTACAATATGGGCCAAATCGTACGATTTCTTCCGAATTGGTAGGAAATTCCACGAAATGGTAATATCAGGTACGAAATGGTATGAACTAGTACGAACTCAAAAAAATGGTACGAAATCGAACCATTTTATTCAATAAGTGCCAAATCGTACGATTTGGTCCGAACTGGTATGAAATCATACTAAATGGTGTGAAATGGTACAAACAGGTACGAAGTTGTACGAACTGGTACGATCTCGTAAAAAATGGTACGAACTCGTACGAGTTTGTACAAAATGGGCCAAATTGTACGATCTGGTCGAAACTATTATGAACGGGTACGAAATCGTACGAAATGGTATGAATAGTACGATCTCGAAAAAATGGTTCGAAATCGTACTAGTTTATAAAATATGGGCCAAATCGTACGATTTGGTCCGACCTGGTTCAAAATCACACGAAATGGTATGAAATGGTACAAACAGGTACGAAATCGTACGAACTAGTATGAACTTTTACGAGTTTGTACAATATGTGCCAAATCGTACGATTTGGTCCGAACTGGTACGAAATCACACGAAATGGTATGAAATGGTACAAACAGGTACGAAATCGTACGAGTTGGTACAATATGGGCCAAATCGTACCATTTGTTCCGCACTTGTACGAAATCAGACGTAATGGTATGAATAGGTACGAAATGGTATGAACTACTACGAACTCGAAAAATTGGTACGAAATCGTACCAGTTTATACAATAAGGGCCAAATCGTACGATTTGGACCGAACTTGTACGAAATCATACGAAATGGTATGAAATGGTAGAAACAGGTACGAAATCGTACGAACTGGTACGAGTTTGTACAATATGGGCCAAATCGTACGATTTGGTCCGAACTGGTACGAAATCACACGAAATGGTATGAAATTGTACAAGCAGGTATGAAATCGTACGAACTGGTACGAACTCGTACAAGTTTGTACAATATGGGCCAAATCGTACGATTTGGTCAGAACTGGTACAAAATCACACGAAATGGCATGAAATGGAACAAACAGGTACGGAATCGTACGAGCTCGTACGAGCATGTACAATATGGGCCAAATTGTACAATTTGGTCCGAACTGGTACGAAATTACACGAAATGTTATGAACAAGTACAAAATCGTACGAAATGGTATGAACTAGTACGAACTCGTACGAACTCAAAAATATGGTACGAAATCGTACCAGTTTATACAATATGGGCCAAACTGTACAATTTTGTCTGAACTGGTATGAGTTTGTACGATATGGGCCAAATCGTACGATTTGCTCTGAATTGGTATGAAATCACACGAAATGGTATGAAATTGTACAAACAGGTACGAAATAGTACAAACTGGTACGAACTCGTACGAGTATGTACAATATGGGCCAAATCGTACGATTTGGTCCGAACTGGTACGAAATCACACGAAATGGTACAAATAGTGACGAACTGGTATGAGCTCGTACGTGTCTGTACAATATGGGCCAAATCGTACAATTTGGTCCGAACTGGTAAGAAATGACACGAGATGGTATGAAAAAGTACGAAATCGTACGAAATGGTATGAACTAGTACGATGTTAAAAAAATGGTACGAAATTGTACCAGTTTTTGCAACATGGGCCAAATCGTACGATTTGGTCCGAACTGGTACGAAATCATACGAAATGGAACAAACAGGTACGAAATCGAACGAACTGGTACGAACTCGAAAAGATTGTATGAACTCGTACGAGTATGTACAATTTAACACCCCAGTATATCTAACATGTAGAGACACTGAAAGTGCACAGATGCGGAATATTCAGAGGACACAGTTCCTGTTTAAGTTTTGGACATACAAACTTTTTCCGAAACAAAACATAATTGGAAATAACATTACTTCATAAAATAGAAGTTTATCGGTTCCATACCGAATGGATTACAATATCCGAGTCCAAATACCAAACAGAAACATAAAACGGTTCATATAACTCATAGTCAATACAAGTTTATACAACCAATTAGGACAACAAAAGAACAAAGGAT
Organism: Astragalus membranaceus; assembly: GCA_039519185.1. Taxonomy (NCBI): domain Eukaryota; kingdom Viridiplantae; phylum Streptophyta; class Magnoliopsida; order Fabales; family Fabaceae; genus Astragalus; species Astragalus membranaceus. The sequence goes on from CM076849.1 coordinate 101,430,422, forward strand.
CAAATGACTAAGTCTTCAGCACCTCCAAGAGTATACCAACTACTCGTGCACAATAGTCTTCCTTTTTCCATGCTTCTCTGAAAAACAACAAATATGGATAGGGTGAGATAACATTATCTCAGTGAGTCCTACCGTGCCCCCTCACTGACACTCGGCTTAATTTATTAAACCGTTATAACAAAAGCTGACATAACGATGTCTTATTCATTAATCGAATGCCGACCGCACAACGACTGCTAATCCCGGCAATTCGTGAGTTTTATTAGTCGAATGCCGACCGCACAACGACTGCTAATCCCGGCAATTCGTGAGTTTTATTAATCGAATGCCGACCGCACAACGACTGCTAATCCCGGCAATTCGTGAATTACTTAGCACAAACAGGCCGCACAACGCCTGCTAATCCCGGTAACCCGTGAGTTGACCACGCCAAAACACATTCAGGGCCTAGGGTGAGGGCTCATGACTTCCCTTCCTAGTTACTTGTCGGGTCGTCACCCAACGCAATACATATGACAATATGCATCAAGTTCTCTAGAGTTAGATAGTTATATCTTTTCGATCACCAAATGGATCAATTACATAACAATTGGATAAACAATATCCATACCAAACTATAACCCGTTTTGATGAATTTATAAACATCCGGCATTATAATCAAATACAGTTGACATATGTATAAATATATATATTCAATCCATCCATCAGACGGTGTACCCACACGTATACTAGGGTTTCGGTTTTTCGATCAATATGCTTTTCAACTTCCTTTCAAAATCATGAGTTGAACAAGTTCGAAATAAGGTTTTCAGTGAGGCAAATCCCTTTTTGAATGGTTGAGAAAGGAATTAGAAAAGGTTCGGGATCAAACGGAGTAACAAAACGAGAAAACGGAAGCCGGTAACAGAACCACACGCACGACCCGTGCCCAGGGGCGCACGACCCGTGCGTGGTGCACTACTCAGGACCCATCTACCAGAAGGAAACGCACGATCCGTGCCTAGGGGCGCACGACCCGTGCGTCCCGTTCTGTTTCCAATACTTCCAACCCGAAGCAGGCGCACGATCCGTACCCAGGGGCGCACGGTCCGTGCGACCTGTATCTGTTACCAGAATTTCACATTTTTCCCATTTTCGCTCTCCGTTCTCGTCCGATTCGATTTCTAATTTCAATCACCTGAAATCCAGAAAATTTCCAACTATTCCAGAGTATATATAAAGTGTTTCATTTCAATGATTCATTAAAATTCTCAATAAACCGTAAAACACCGTGTTGACTTAAAAAACGCTTTTCGGTTCTAAGACTTTTGAAAACAGAAAATGTGACCAAGGGATTCCATATCGAAAACAAATTCAGAATATCAAAATGCCCTATCGTGAGTAGAACTCACCCGTTGATGAAATCCGAGAGTTGAACCGAGAGACGAGATCGTCGAACCGAAAACAACGAACTATCCCCGCTAGAAACCAAATTCGAACCCGGACAGTGGCTTCCTTTCTCTCAAACTGAAACAGTACCCAATCTTTCACAACTTCCTCCAAATCGAAATGCAAGCTCGAGACTTCCCCCTCTTAACAGCAAAACTGTACATGCAAGCCATCAACACATAGCTCCACCATTTTCACCACTTGGAGCTTCATGGGCATCAATGGAGATGAGAGAAAGAGTGAGAATCAAGCTTTGAAAGTGGTACCATTGGATTCAGAATCAAAAATGGAGTAGGATGGAAGAGAAACAACTTACATGCAACAAGGATTTGGGATGAGTCCCTCCATCCTCCTCTTCTCCTCCTCCACGCCCTCCTCCTTCTTCTCTCTTTCTTATTTTCAGTTTCTCCTTCAAATTCTGATTATTAAGAATACTAAGTGAGGGAGAGTGTGGCTGGAAATAAAAGAGGTCAGCTAGCTAATGGTTGGGTGTGAAAGTACAATAATGCCCTTCAGCTTGAATTCTCCAATTACATTATGACTAATCCATGAGTGAATGTGAGATAGGATTTCTTTGGGCTTTTACTCGTACAATAATCCCCGAGACACGACTAATTATTCCCACAAATAATTAATCGGTCCTAGGCATCATAATACGAGTCTTTAAAAATTTAGGGATGTTACAATCTCCCCAACTTTTAAAAATTTTGTCCTCAAAATTGACGAAACATACCTCACTGAAAGAGATATGGATAATGATTGCGCATGTCTTCTTCCAGTTCCCAGGTAGCCTCCTCGATTGAGAACCCATCCCAGACCACTTTGACAATAGGAATAGTCCTTGACCGTAGCGTCTTCTCGCCACGCTCCAAGATGTAGCTAGGATAAGGTTGAAATGACAAATTCGGTTGCAGGTCGATTGTATCAACACTCAACGGTTGATGCAGATCGGGAACATACTTCCTCAACTGAGACACGTGGAACACATCATGGAGGTTCGATAGGGCCGGAGACAATGCGAGGCGATAAGCAACTGGCCCGATTCGCTCGATGATTTGGAAAGGTCCAACATATCGAGGACTGAGCTTCTTTGCTCGCAAGGCTCTCCCGGTGCCTATGGTTGGAGAAACTTTCAAAAACACATGATCACCAACCTCAAACTCCAACGGTCTCCTTCGGTTGTCAGCGTAGCTCTTTTGCCGACTCTGAGCAACCTTCATCCTTTCCCGAATTAACTTGATCTTCTCAGTAGTCTCGCGAACCATATCAGGTCCCAAAAACTTATCTTCACCGATCTCCCACCAACACAACGGAGTTCTACACTTCCTACCATAAAGTGCTTCAAACGGTGCCATTCCAATGCTGGAGTGGTAACTGTTGTTGTAGGAGAATTCTATTAACGGAAGATGGTCTTCCCATTTGCTCCCACTGTCGAGCACACAAGCTCGAAGCATGTCCTCAAGAGTCTGGATAGTCCTTTCCGTCTGACCATCAGTCTGAGGATGATAAGCAGTGCTAACCAGCACCCTTATTCCCAGAGCTTCATTCAATGCTCTCCAGAACCTGGAAGTAAACTTGGGAACTCGGTCTGACACAATGCTCGTTGGGACTCCATGCAGTCTGATAATGTTCCTCACATATTCATCTGCTAACATGGAAACCTTATAAGTCGAGCGAACGGGAATAAAGTGAGCGGATTTAGTCATTCGGTCCATTACTACCCAAATAGAATCATTGCCGGCCTGTGACCTCGGCAAACCCATAACAAAGTCCATTGAGATATCTTCCCACTTCCAAATTGGTACATCTAGCGGTTGTAACTGACCGCCCGGTCTTCGGTGTTCCGCCTTAACCTTCTGACAAGTTAAGCACCGTGAAACAAATTCTGCAACCTCGGTCTTCATCCCAGGCCACCAATACATTAACTTCAAGTCTTGGTACATCTTGGTGGATCCCGGATGTACAGAGTACTGGCTCCTATGAGCTTCTTCCAATACTTGCCTTTTGATGTCATCATCATCGGGAACACAAATCCTCCCATTAAAGCAAATCATGCCATCACTTTCCTCAGTGAAATCTGGCGATCCCCTCTGAGACTGTAACTTCATATCAGCTCCTTGAGCTACACGAATTTGTTCCCTTAGCATACTGGCTATCCGTATGTGCCGTAATACTATGCGGTCCTTCTTTCTTGCTACCTTGAGCTTCAAGTCTCGGAATGACTCCAACAAAGCCATCTCGTGAACCATTAACCTTGCCGTGTGGATAGACTTCCTGCTCAGAGCATCTGCTACCACATTGGCTTTCCCAGGGTGATATTTCAATTCGAAGTCATAGTCTTTCAAAAATTCAGTCCACCTTCTCTGTCTGTTATTCAACTCCTTTTGGTCAAATAGATATTTCAAGCTCTTGTGATCACTAAAAACCTCGAAACGAGAACCGTAAAGGTAATGCCTCCAAATTTTCAGTGCAAACACAATAGCCGCCAACTCTAAGTCATGAGTTGGGTAATTCTATTCATGCGTCTTCAATTGCCTCGATGCATAGGCCACAACATGTTGACTCTGCATGAGAACGCATCCTAAACCCTTCCCAGATGCATCACTGTAAATCTGAAATCCCAATGACGGATCCGGAAGAATTAGGATTGGAGCAGAAGTTAGCTTTTCTTTCAATCCAAGGAAGCACTCTTCACAATCGGTATCCCAAGTAAACGGTTGGCCCTTGCGAGTTAGCCGAGTAAGCGGAAGTACCAATTGTGAAAAACCTTCAATGAATCTTCTATAGTAACCAGCTAAACCCAGAAAGCTTCTGATCTCAGTCACAGACGTTGGCCGTTCCCAATTCAACACTGCTTCCACCTTGCTAGGATCAACTGCAACCCCTTCTTGGGAAATCACATGACCCAAGAACTTTACTTCAGACATCCAAAAGTCACACTTTGATGGTTTAGCATAGAGTTTCTTTTCTCGGAGTACTCCTAGAACAAAGCGGAGATGCTGGGCATGCTCCTCAACTGACTTTGAGTAAACCAAGATATCATCAATAAAGACGACCACAAACTGATCTAGGTAAGAATGAAATACTCTATTCATATAATCCATGAATACGGCTGGAGCATTAGTCAATCTGAAGGGCATCACCACAAACTCGTAGTGTCCGTACCTCGTACGAAAAGCAGTCTTCGGAATGTCTAAGGCTCTCACCCTGATTTGATGGTATCCCGACCTTAGATCAATTTTGGAGAACACTTTAGCACCTCGAAGTTGGTCAAGTAGATCATCTATCCTTGGTAACGGATACTTGTTCTTGATAGTAATTTTATTCAGCTGACGGTAGTCTATGCATAATCTCATGCTTCCGCCCTTCTTCTTGACTAGCAATACCGGAGCACCCCAGGGAGAAGCACTCGGTCGAATAAACTTCTTGGAAATTAAATCCTCAAGTTGGGACTTCAATTCCTTCAGTTCGAGAGGAGACATCCTATAAGGTGCTATGGATATTGGCCCTGTACCAGGCGCCAAGTCTATAGAGAATTCTACCTCTCGTTCTGGAGGCAAAGAGGAGACTTCCTCGGGAAAAACATCTAAGAATTCATTAACAACTTGAATAGACGATAAATCCAAATCAGCTTCAGTTGATGCAGACAAAATAACAACAAAAGCTTCCGCACCTTGGAATAGAGACTGGGTGGCTGAGGTGAACGAAATAACACCATCGTCTGCCGGTAGTGAATGTTCAGCTACTTCAGAAGGAAAATTAATTGCACGATTGAAACAGTCAATCGTAATGTGATTGGAAGTCATCCAATTCATTCCCAACACGATCTCCATTCCTCTCATAGGCAGACAAATAAAATCAACAACAAAGTCCCTTCCTTCTATGGTGAGCAGACAGTTAAGGCATAATGATTGGGTTCGAACACGACCCCTTGCCGCAGTACGAATTGTGATTGGTTCAGATATAGGAGATACTTCTAATCCTAACCGTTCAGCACATGCATCGGAGATAAAACAGTGAGTAGCACCAGAATCATACAGAATATTAACAGTTTGATTAAAGAGAGAACCTGTACCCCTTATGAGATTATCAGCTGGCTTGATGGTCTTGGCATCCAAAGTGTTGACTCGAGCCTGTCTCGGAGAGACTCCAAGAAAGCTTTCCTTGACGGACAATTACTAGCATAATGGCCCACTTCTTTGCAAAGGTAACATTGGTTCGGTCCCACCTGACATTTGCCTCTATGAAATTTCTTGCAGACGTCGCACCGGTTAGGCCTGGCAGGGTCACTTGACTGGATTTGTGTCCCTTTATCCCTATTCCCTCTATATCTAGGGTTTGAAGAAGTTGGCTCATTACCCTTCTTCTTATACTTCCAAAAATCTTTCCTCTCAGCATACATTCTTTTAAGATCGCTCTCAGCTGAGTGAGCTTGTTGAACCAAAGCAGGATAAGTGGTCATGGAATAAGAACTGAGACCTTGATTCACATCGCCTCTAAGACCTTGTCTGAACATCACCATTTTCCACTTATCATCAGGAGCGGTGGTCCCCAATTCATAAAATTGCGACAACCTCTCAAATTTTGCAGCGTATTCCCCAACTGTCATCTCTCCCTGTTTCAAACTCAGAAATTCCATCTGCTTGTCAAGTCTTTGGGAGTCGGGAAAATAATGACCCAAAAACAACTCCCTGAAATTATTCCACTCAAGAGGAGTTCCTTGATTTTGAAGCATTCTACGAGCGTTAACCCACCAAGTGTGAGCATCCTCGTCCAGAGCGTTAGCAGCACAAATTACTTTTTCTCCTTCATTGCATTGCAGGGTATCAAAGATCCGTTCCATGGCATCTACCCAGAAATGGGCTTTCATTGCCTCAGATCCTCCTTTGAAGGTTGGGGGTTTCATCTTCAGAAACCGGAAATACACCCTGTTGGGATCCTCAGGTGTTGGCACATTGACCGGCTCAGCTGGTTGTGGTTGAGGCATCTGATGCATCTGCTGCATTTGAGCCATTTGAGCCATCTGTTGCTGTTGCATTAGCATCATGTCATTCATCATCTTCTGCTGAGTCTCGATGACATTCTGCATCCATTCTTGATGAGGATCAACAGGTGGGTTTCTCCTACCTCTTCCAGCCATGATTCTGCGAAGTATGCACAAAGTATTAAGTTGATCAGGCTCAATGTCTAATAGCATACTAAGAAAAATCAGACTTAGAAGACGTAAAAGACTCTTAACATCTATGTCCGACTAGGTCGAAACGCTCTGATACCAAAATGTAACACCCCAGTATATCTAACATGTAGAGACACTGAAAGTGCACAGATGCGGAATATTCAGAGGACACAGTTCCTGTTTATGTTTTGGACATACAAACTTTTTCCGAAACAAAACATAATTGGAAATAACATTACTTCATAAAATAGAAGTTTATCGGTTCCATACCGAATGGATTACAACATCCGAGTCCAAAAACCAAACAGAAACATAAAACGGTTCATATAACTCATAATCAATACATGTTTATACAACCAATTAGGACAACAAAAGAACAAAGGATCAAATGACTAAGTCTTCAGCACCTCCAAGAGTATACCAACTACTCGTGCACAATAGTCTTCCTTTTTCCCTGCGTCTCTGAAAAACAACAAATATGGAGGGTGAGATAACATTATCTCAGTGAGTCCTACTGTGCCCCCTCACTGACACTCGGCTTAATTTATTAAACCGTTATAACAAAAGCTGACATAACGATGTCTTATTCATTAATCGAATGCCGACCACACAACGACTGCTAATCCCGGCAATTCGTGAGTTTTATTAGTCGAATGCCGACCGCACAACGACTGCTAATCCCGGCAATTCGTGAGTTTTATTAATCGAATGCCGACCGCACAACGACTGCTAATCCCGGCAATTCGTGAATTACTTAGCACAAACCGGCCGCACAACGCCTGCTAATCCCGGTAACCCGTGAGTTGACCACGCCAAAACACATTCAGGGCCTAGGGTGAGGGCTCATGACTTCCCTTCCTAGTATGCTACTTGTCGGGTCGTCACCCAACGCAATACATATGACAATATGCATCAAGTTCTCTAGAGTTAGATAGTTATATCTTTTCGATCACCGAATGGATCAATTACATAACAATTGGATAAACAATATCCATACCAAACTATAACCCGTTTTGATGAATTTATAAACATCCGGCATTATAATCAAATACAGTTGACATATGTATAAATATATATATTCAATCCTGATACGAAAATTGATCATGAAGAACTTGCAATCAACACACGTGACAATCACCAAGGAGTTAGTGACGTGGGTTCCTTTGCTAGCCATCATCAAGGGCTGAGTTTAATTACTTGGCTATTTTAAGTCATTTAATTGTTACTTGGCTGTTTTTGTTTTAGTCATTTAATCACCAATAAATCAGCCATTTGAATCCTATTCTGATCAGTTACAAAGGAGGAGCATTAAAGACAATCCAAGCCATTGGAAAAGGAGTTACATAGCTGATAGAATTCAGTTCAAGAACATAGAATTTGTGTCTACATTTTCGCACGGTTATTTGCAAGCGTCGTCTTGAGAATAATCCGATTAGCTCAATTGGTGTTGAGTGCTAATCTCTTTGTTAAACTATTGGTGTAGGTTAACATTGCATATCCCTTGTTATTCCATTAAAACTATTCGACAAACACTTCACACAATTCGACAAACGCTTCACACTATTCGACAAGCACTTAACACAATTCGACTACACTTCACAGAATTCGACCAACACTTCACAGAATTCGACTAATATGGGTTGTACCTAGTACATTCGATATTGGTTGTTTGCTTCCGCTACCCTTACGAATTAAAGCACTCTAATTCGTATCATTTGTGGTATCAAAGCTTCGGCTTTGAATCCTTGTTACGTGACAATGGTGGATTTCAACAGCGATGAGTTCATGGACAGATTACGTAAAGCCTTAAGGGGCGTCGATTTGGGAGATGAACGATGGAGGCCTAGAAGGGGTGAACCACGTCCAAACGTGGATGAGTTCAAATTCAACGAGCTACCTGAATTCAATGGCAGTGCAGACCCGGAGGTTTATTTGGAATGGGAGCGCAAGATCGATAGAATGTTTGACTTCAAGGATCTTGACGATGAGAAGCGTTGTAAGTATGCTATTCTGAAACTTAGCAAAAGTGCATCGTTGTGGTATGAAGGTTTGAAGGCTAAAAGAATACGAGATAGGAAGGAGAAAATCAGTTCTTGGGAGTCCTTGAAAAGAAAGTTGCGCAAAAGGTATGTGCCATCGAACCACAGATTGAACTTGTATAAGAAGATTTCAGATTTAGTACAAGGCAAAATGAGTGTTGCCGAGTACATGGATGAATTCCAAAACCTATGTTTAATGGGTGAGTTGGAGGAAAATGAAGAGCAAAGAATGAGTCATTTTCTTCGTGGCCTGAATAAGAACATAGCATTTGCTGTTGAGCTATGTAATTATACTGATTTCGACACTTTGTGCACCTTGTGCTTAAAGATTGAAAATCAAAATAAGAGCAGATATAATGTTGGGGGTTCAAGTGGTTGGTCGAAGGGAGGTGCGTCGAGTAGTGCAAGCACTAAACCAAATGTAACTCAACCAACACAAGGTGAGCCTACTCCTAAACAGTCTAGTGTTGCACCCAAAGAGACTAGCCTGTCGAAGGTTAGGTGTTTTAAGTGTCAAGGCTTTGGACACTTTGCTAGGGCTTGCCCTAATCAACGAGTTGTGACCCTCAGAGAGGCGGTTAGCATGCGTGATGAGTTGGCTAAGGAAGAGGAAGAATCTGGTGGCACTGTTGACATGAATGGACCTGAAATTATTGAAGACGCCGAGGATGAGGTAGAAGAATATGAACCTCCCTCCCATCTATGATACTTTGGTGCTTAGAACTTTACAAACTAAAACTGTACCCTTGACTGGAGATCAAAGGGATCAAATCTTCTACACTAAGTGTCAAGTGAAGGATAAATGGTGTAGTGTCATTGTGGATGGAGGTAGTTGTACCAATGCCGCTTCGACTGAAATGGTGTCTAAGTTAGGATTGCTCACAACAAAACATCCTAAACCTTATGCATTACATTGGTTGGACAATGGGAGTAGTATAAAAGTTACAAAACAGGTTCGTGTGGGGTTAACCATGGGGTCTTATGTTGATGAGATCTTGTGTGATGTTGTGCCCATGGATGCAAGTCATATACTTTTGGGACGTCCTTGGCAGTCTGATAGAGATGTGACGCATAGAGGAAGATCAAATGAGTATGAATTGAACTACAAAGGTAAGAGGATTGTGCTGAAACCTATGGCATCAAATGAAGTCCGTTCCATGACTACAAAAAGAGGTAAAAGTCCTAGCCTCACTATGTTTGCTACTGAAAATGAAGTGAAAAATGCTATTGATAATGGTGAATTAGTTTACATGTTGGTTGCAAAGAATGCTAAACAGGATGATATTGAAACTCCTCTTAAACAACAATTGGAAGCTGTCTTGAATGAGTACGAAGATGTGTTTCCAAATGAACTGCCAATTGGTTTACCACCTGTTCGAGGAATTGAGCATCAAATTGATCTAATGCCTGGAACTCCATTACCAAACAAGGCTGCCTATAGGTGTAATCCGGAGGAGACAAAAGAGTTGCAAAGGCAAATTGAAGAATTGATCAGTATGGGTTATGTGCGTGAATCAATGAGTCCTTGTGCTGTCCCAACGTTGTTGGTTCCTAAGAAGGATGGTTCATGGAGAATGTGTATTGATAGTAGGGTGGTGAACAACATAACCATCAAATATCGCTTTCCTATTCCAAGGTTAGATGATATGCTTGATGAGTTACATGGGTCGGTTATATTCTCAAAAATCGATCTAAGGAGTGGGTATCACCAAATCAGAATGCGTGAAGGTGATGAATGGAAGACGGCATTCAAGACCAAGCATGGTCTATATGAATGGCTGGTTATGCCATTTGGGCTCACGAATGCACCTTGCACCTTCATGAGGCTCATGAACGAAGTACTCAAGCCATTTTTGGGTAAGTTTGTTGTTGTTTACCTTGACGATATCTTGGTGTATAGCAGGTCTAGTGAGGAGCATTTCACTCATTTGAAACAAATCTTTGAAACCCTAAGAGCGCAAAAACTCTAGGGGAAGAAGGAGAAGTGTAATTTCTTGGTCGAAAGTGTGGTGTTTCTTGGATATGTTGTGTCTAAAGATGGAGTATCGGTTGATCAAACAAAGGTGGATGCTATCAAAACTTGGCCAAGTCCTACAACAGTTTCGGAGAAGGGTGCATTTGTGTGGAATGAGCAAGCACAAAAGGCTTTTGAATTGATTAAGTTAAAGCTTTGTGAAGCTCCTGTTTTAGCTTTGCCCGACTTCACTCAACCATTTGAGGTTGAATGTGATGCTAGTGGGGTTGGCATTGGAGCTGTTTTGATACAAAACAAAAGGCCTATAGCTTATTTCTCGGAGAAACTTGGGGGAGCTCGATTGAACTATTGCACCTATGACAAGGAATTCTATGCCATTGTAAGAGCTCTTGATCATTGGAGTCATTATTTGCGTTCTAACCACTTTGTGTTGCATTCAGATCACGAGTCTTTAAAGTATATCAACGGACAACAGAAGTTGAGTCCAAGGCATGCTAAATGGGTCGAATTTCTTCAATCTTTTAATTTCTCTTCAAAATACAAGGATGGTAAAAGTAACGTGGTGGCTGATGCACTTTCAAGGAGGTATGCTTTGATTTCAATTCTCGAAACTCGTTTACTTGGTTTTGAGACTTTGAAAGATTATTATAAAGAGGATATCGATTTTGGTGAGATCTACTCTAACTGCGAAAATGGAGCATTTGGAAAGTACATAATGCAGGGTGGATTTTTGTTCAAGGAGAATCGGCTTTGCATCCCAAAGCATTCAATTCGTGAGTTACTAGTTCGTGAAGCTCATGGTGGGAGTTTGGCTGGTCACTTTGGCATTACAAAAACTCTAGAGATTTTAAAAGAACACTTTCATTGGCCAAAGATGTTAGGAGATGTGCAAAAAGTCATTAGCAAGTGTGTTACTTGTCATATGGCAAAGAGTTCTTTCAAGCCAGGAGCATATATTCCATTACCAGCACCTAGTGGTCCTTGGATGGACGTGAGCATGGATTTTATTGTGGCGTTGCCCCGCACACAGCGAGGTAAGGATGCTATTATGGTAGTTGTTGATAGGTTTTCAAAGATGGCACACTTTGTAGCTTGTCACAAAACAGATGATGCTAGTAACGTTGCTGATTTGTACTTTCGTGAGATTGTACGCTTACATGGAGTTCCTAAGACTATTGTTTCTGATCGTGATTCAAAGTTTTTGAGTTATTTTTGGAATACATTATGGAGGAAATTGGGTACTAAGTTGTTGTTTAGTACTTCCCATCACCCTCAAACCGATGGGCAAACAGAGGTGACTAATAGAACTCTGGGTACTTTGCTGCGTGGCTTGGTTAACAAAACTCAAAAGGATTGGGATTTGAAGTTAGCTCATGCCGAGTTTGCCTACAATCGATCCCCTACATATGCTACTAACCATTCTCCTTTTGAAGTTGTTTATGGTGTGAATCCTTACTTACCATTGGATCTGATTGCTATGCCGAAGGAAGAATTAGTTCATCCAGATGCCGAGGCCAAACTCAAATCAATGTTGAAACTACATGAGCAAGTGCAAGCAAGAATCAAGGCTGTTAATGAAGTCTACAAGCAAAGGTCTAAAAATAAGAAGCCTAAGTTGTTCAACGAAGGTGATCTTCTATGGGTACATTTGCGAAAGAAGAGATTCCCAAGCAAGAGAAAGAATAAACTCATGCCTAGAGCTGATGGTCCCTTCAAGGTTATATCAAAGATTAATGACAATGCATACAAGATTGAGTTGCCGGGAGAATATGGAGTACATGCTACTTTCAATGTCGGAGATCTCTCACCATATTTGGATGATGATGGTATTCAAGAATTGAGGTCAATTCCTTTCAAAGGGGGAGGGGATGATACGAAAATTGATCATGAAGAACTTGCAATCAACACACGTGACAATCACCAAGGAGTTAGTGACGTGGGTTCCTTTGCTAGCCATCATCAAGGGCTGAGTTTAATTACTTGGCTATTTTAAGTCATTTAATTGTTACTTGGCTGTTTTTGTTTTAGTCATTTAATCACCAATAAATCAGCCATTTGATTCCTATTCTGATCAGTTACAAAGGAGGAGCATTAAAGACAATCCAAGCCATTGGAAAAGGAGTTACATAGCTGATAGAATTCAGTTCAAGAACATAGAATTTGTGTCTACATTTTCGAACGGTTATTTGCAAGCGTCGTCTTGAGAATAATCCGATTAGCTCAATTGGTGTTGAGTGCTAATCTCTTTGTTAAACTATTGGTGTAGGTTAACATTGCATATCCCTTGTTATTCCATTAAAACTATTCGACAAACACTTCACACAATTCGACAAACGCTTCACACTATTCGACAAGCACTTAACACAATTCGACTACACTTCACAGAATTCGACCAACACTTCACAGAATTCGACTAATATGGGTTGTACCTAGTACATTCGATATTGGTTGTTTGCTTCCGCTACCCTTACGAATTAATGCACTCTAATTCGTATCAAATCCATCCATCAGACGGTGTACCCACACGTATACTAGGGTTTCGGTTTTTCAATCAATATGCTTTTCAACTTCCTTTCAAAATCATGAGTTGAACAAGTTCGAAATAAGGTTTTCAGTGAGGCAAATCCCTTTTTGAATGGTTGAGAAAGGAATTAGAAAAGGTTCGGGATCAAACGGAGTAACAAAACGAGAAAAGGAAGCCGGTAACAGAACCACACGCACGACCCGTGCCCAGGGGCGCACGACCCGTGCGTGGTGCACTACTCAGGACCCATCTACCAGAAGGAAACGCACGATCCGTGCCTAGGGGCGCACGACCCGTGCGTCCCGTTCTGTTTCCAATACTTCCAACCCGAATTTCACATTTTTCCCATTTTCGCTCTCCGTGCGACCTATATCTGTTACCAGAATTTCACCAGAATTTCACATTTTTCCCATTTTCGCTCTCCGTTCTCGTCCGATTCGATTTCTAATTTCAATCACCTGAAATCCAGAAAATTTCCAACTATTCCAGAGTATATATAAAGTGTTTCATTTCAATGATTCATTAAAATTCTCAATAAACCGTAACACACCGTGTTGACTTAAAAAACGCTTTTCGGTTCTAAGACTTTTGAAAACAGAAAATGTGACCAAGGGATTCCATATCGAAAACAAATTCAGAATATCAAAATGCCCTATCGTGAGTAGAACTCACCCGTTGATGAAATCCGAGAGTTGAACCGAGAGACGAGATCGTCGAACCAAAAACAACGAACTATCCCCGCTAGAAACCAAATTCGAACCCGGACAGTGGCTTCCTTTCTCTCAAACTGAAACAGTACCCAATCTTTCACAACTTCCTCCAAATCGAAATGCAAGCTTGAGACTTCCCCCTCTTAACAGCAAAAGTGTACATGCAAGCCATCAACACATAGCTCCACCATTTTCACCACTTGGAGCTTCATGGGCATCAATGGAGATGAGAGAAAGAGTGAGAATCAAGCTTTGAAAGTGGTACCATTGGATTCAGAATCAAAAATGGAGTAGGATGGAAGAGAAACAACTTACATGCAACAAGGATTTGAGATGAGTCCCTCCTTCCTCCTCTTCTCCCCCTCCACGCCCTCCTCCTCCTTCTTCTCTCTTTCTTATTTTCAGTTTCTCCTTCAAATTCTGATTATTAAGAATACTAAGTGAGGGAGAGTGTGGCTGGAAATAAAAGAGGTCAGCTAGCTAATGGTTGGGTGTGAAAGTACAATAATGCCCTTCAGCTTGAATTCTCCAATTACATTATGACTAATCCATGAGTGAATGTGAGATAGGATTTCTTTGGGCTTTTACTCGTACAATAATCCCCGAGACACGACTAATTATTCCCACAAATAATTAATCGGTCCTAGGCATCATAATACGAGTCTTTAAAAATTTAGGGATGTTACATACAATATGGGCCAAATCGTACGATTTGGTCCGAATTGGTACGAAATCCCACGAAATGGTATTAACAGGTACGAAATCGAACGAAATGGTATGAACTAGTACGAACTCTTAAAAATGGTATGAAATCGTACCATTTAATACAGTAAGGGCCAAATCATACGATTTGGTCCGAACTGGTACGAAATCATACGAAATGGTGTGAAATGGTACAAATAGGTACGAAATTGTACGAACTGGTACGATCTCGTAAAAAATGGAACTAACTCGTACGAGTTTGTACAAAATGGGCCAAATTGTACGATTTGGTCGAAACTATTACGAACAGGTACGAAATCGTACGAACTCGAAAAAATGGTTTGAAATCGTACTAGTTTATACAATATGGGCCAAATCGTACGATTTGGTCCGACCTGGTACGAAATCACACGAAATGGTATGAAATGGAACAAACATGTACGAAATCGTACGAACTAGTACGAACTCGTACGAGTTTGTACAATATGGACCAAATCGTACGATTTGGTCCGAACTGGTACGAAATCACACGAAATGGTATGAAGTGGTACAAACAGGTACGAAATCGTACGAACGGGTACGAACTCGTACGAGTTGGTACATTATGGGCCAAATCGTAGCATTTGTTCCGAACTGGTACGAAATCACACGAAATGGTATGAAATTGTACAAGCAGGTATGAAATCGTACGAACTGGTACGAACTCGTACAAGTTTGTACAATATGGGCCAAATCGTACGATTTGGTCAGAATTGGTACAAAATCACACGAAATGGCATGAAATGGAACAAACAGGTACGGAATCGTACGAGCTCGTACGAGCATGTACAATATGGGCCAAATTGTACAATTTGGTCCGAACTGGTACGAAATTACACGAAATGTTATGAACAAGTACAAAATCGTACGAAATGGTATGAACTAGTACGAACTCAAAAATATGGTACGAAATCGTACCAGTTTATACAATATGGGCCAAATTGTACAATTTTGTCTGAACTGGTATGAGTTTGTACGATATGGGCCAAATCGTACGATTTGCTCTGAATTGGTATGAAGTCACACGAAATGGTATGAAATTGTACAAACAGGTACGAAATAGTACAAACTGGTACGAACTCGTACGAGTATGTACAATATGGGCCAAATCGTACGATTTGGTCCAAACTGGTACGAAATCACACGAAATGGTACAAATAGTGACGAACTGGTACGAGCTCCTACGTGTATGTACAATATGGTCCAAATCATACAATTTGGTCCGAACTGGTAAGAAATGACACGAGATGGTATGAAAAAGTACGAAATCGTACGAAATGGTATGAACTAGTACGATGTTGAAAAAATGGTGCGAAATTTTACCAGTTTTTGCAACATGGGCCAAATCGTACGATTTGGTCCGAACTGGTACGAAATCATACGAAATGGTATGAAATGGTACAAATAGGTACGAAATCGTACGAACTGGTACGAACTCGAAAAAATGGTATGAACTTGTACGAGTATGTACAATATGGGCCAAATCGTACGATTTCTTCCGAATTGGTAGGAAATCCCACGAAATGGTATTATCTGGTACGAAATGGTATGAACTAGTACGATTTGGACCGAACTTGTACGAAATCATACGAAATGGTATGAAATGGTAGAAACGGGTTCGAAATCGTATGAACTGGTACGAGTTTGTACAATATGGACCAAATCGTACGATTTGGTCCGAACTGGTACGAAATCACACGAAATGGTATGAAATTGTACAAGCAGGTATGAAATCGTACGAACTGGTACGAACTCGTACTAGTTTGTACAATATGGGCCAAATCGTACGATTTGGTCAGAACTGATACAAAATCACACGAAATGGCATGAAATGGAACAAACAGGTACGGAATCGTACGAGCTCGTACGAGCATGTACAATATGGGCCAAATTGTACAATTTGGTCCGAACTGGTACGAAATTACACGAAATGTTATGAACAAGTACAAAATCGTACGAAATGGTATGAACTAGTACGAACTCAAAAATATGGTACGAAATCGTACCAGTTTATACAATATGGGCCAAATTGTACAATTTTGTCTGAACTGGTATGAGTTTGTACGATATGGGCCAAATCGTACGATTTGCTCTGAATTGGTATGAAATCACACGAAATGGTATGAAATTGTACAAACAGGTACGAAATAGTACAAACTGGTACGAACTCGCACGAGTATGTAAAATATGGGCCAAATCGTACGATTTGGTCCGAACTTGTACGAAATCACACGAAATGGTACAAATAGTGACGAACTGGTACGAGCTCGTACGTGTATGTACAATATGGGCCAAATCGTACAATTTGGTCCGAACTGGTAAGAAATGACACGAGATGGTATGAAAAAGTACGAAATCGTACGAAATGGTATGAACTAGTACGATGTTAAAAAAATGGTCTGAAATTGTACCAGTTTTTGCAACATGGGCCAAATCGTACGATTTGGTCCGAACTGGTACGAAATCATACGAAATGGAACAAACAGGTACGAAATCGAACGAACTGGTACGAACTCGAAAAAATGGTATGATCTCGTACGAGTATGTACAATATGGGCGAAATCGTACGATTTGGTCTGAATTGGTACGAAATCCCACGAAATGGTATTAACAGGTACGAAATCGAACGAAATGGTCTGAACTAGTACGAACTCTTAAAAATGGTACGAAATCGTACCATTTTATACAGTAAGGGCCAAGTCATACGATTTGGTCCGAACTGGTACGAAATCATACGAAATGGTGTGAAATGGTACAAATAGGTACGAAATTGTACGAACTAGTACGATCTCGTAAAAAATGGAACTACCTCGTACGAGTTTGTACAAAATGGGCCAAATTGTACGATTTGGTCGAAACTATTACGAACAGGTACGAAATCGTACGAAATGGTATGAATAGTACGAACTCGAAAAAATGGTTTGAAATCGTACTAGTTTATACAATATGGGCCAAATCGTACGATTTGGTCCGACCTGGTACGAAATCACATGAAATGGTATGAAATGGTACAAACAGGTACGAAATCGTACGAACTAGTACGAACTCGTACGAGTTTGTACAATATGGACCAAATCGTACGATTTGGTCTGAACTGGTACGAAATCACACGAAATGGTATGAAGTGGTACAAACAGGTACGAAATCGTACGAACTGGTACGAACTCGTACGAGTTGGTACAATATGGGCCAAATCGTAGCATTTGTTCCGAACTGGTACGAAATCAGACCAAATGGTATGAATAGGTACTGATACGAAAATTGATCATGAAGAACTTGCAATCAACACACGTGACAATCACCAAGGAGTTAGTGGCGTGGGTTCCTTTGCTAGCCATCATCAAGGGCTGAGTTTAATTACTTGGCTATTTTAAGTCATTTAATTGTTACTTGGCTGTTTTTGTTTTAGTCATTTAATCACCAATAAAATCAGCCATTTGAATCCTATTCTGATCAGTTAGAAAGGAGGAGCATTAAAGACAATTCAAGCCATTGGAAAAGGAGTTACATAGCTGATAGAATAATGTCATATCATTACTAGTTTAATTACTTTTATGTTGCACTTTAAATAAGCCAATGTTTCGGCTATATATATCATGTATGCTGATCATTTTTGATATATAGAATTCAGTTCAAGAACATAGAATTTGTGTCTACATTTTCGAACGGTTATTTGCAAGCGTCGTCTTGAGAATAATCCGATTAGCTCAATTGGTGTTGAGTGCTAATCTCTTTGTTAAACTATTGGTGTAGGTTAACATTGCATATCTCTTGTTATTCCCCTAAAACCATTCGACAAACACTTCACACAGTTCGACAAACACTTCACACAATTCGACAAACACACAATTCGACTAACACTTCACAGAATTCGACAACACTTCACAGAATTCGACTAATATGGGTTGTACCTAGTACATTCGATATTGGTTGTTTGCTTCCGCTACCCTTACGAATTAAAGCACTCTAATTCGTATCATTTGTGGTATCAAAGCTTCGGCTTTGAATCCTTGTTACGTGACAATGGTGGATTTCAACAGCGATGAGTTCATGGACAGATTGCGTGAAGCCTTAAGGGGCGTCGATTTGGGAGATGAACGATGGAGGCCTAGAAGGGGTGAACCACGTCCAAACGTGGATGAGTTCAAATTCAACGAGCTACCTGAATTCAATGGCAGTGCAGCCCCGGAGGTTTATTTGGAATGGGAGCGCAAGATCGATAGAATGTTTGACTTCAAGGATCTTGACGATGAGAAGCGTTGTAAGTATGCTATTCTGAAACTTAGCAAAAGTGCATCGTTGTGGTATGAAGGTTTGAAGGCTAAAAGAATACGAGATAGGAAGGAGAAAATCAGTTCTTGGGAGTCCTTGAAAAGAAAGTTGCGCAAGAGGTATGTGCCATCGAACCACAGATTGAACTTGTATAAGAAGATTTCAGATTTAGTACAAGGCAAAATGAGTGTTGCCGAGTACATGGATGAATTCCAAAACCTATGTTTAATGGGTGAGTTGGAGGAAAATGAAGAGCAAAGAATGAGTCGTTTTCTTCGTGGCCTGAATAAGAACATAGCATTTGCTGTTGAGCTATGTAATTATACTGATTTCGACACTTTGTGCACCTTGTGCTTAAAGATTGAAAATCAAAATAAGAGCAGATATAATGCTGGGAGTTCAAGTGGTTGGTCGAAGGGAGGTGCGTCGAGTAGTGCAAGCACTAAGCCAAATGTGACTCAACCAACACCAGGTGAGCCTACTCCTAAACAGTCTAGTGTTACACCCAAAGAGACTAGCCTGTCGAAGGTTAGGTGTTTTAAGTGTCAAGGCTTTGGACACTTTGCTAGGGCTTGCCCTAATCAACGAGTTGTGACCCTCAGAGAGGCGGTTAGCATGCGTGATGAGTTGGCTAAGGAAGAGGAAGAATCTGGTGGCACTGTTGACATGAATGGACCTGAAATTGTTGAAGACGCCGAGGATGAGGTAGAAGAATATGAACCTCCCATCTATGATACTTTGGTGCTTAGAACTTTACAAACTAAAACTGTACCCTTGACTGGGGATCAAAGGGATCAAATCTTCTACACTAAGTGTCAAGTGAAGGATAAATGGTGTAGTGTCATTGTGGATGGAGGTAGTTGTACCAATGCCGCTTCGACTGAAATGGTGTCTAAGTTAGGATTGCTCACAACAAAACATCCTAAACCTTATGCATTACATTGGTTGGACAATGGGAGTAGTATAAAAGTTACAAAACAGGTTCGTGTGGGGTTAACCATGGGGTCTTATGTTGATGAGATCTTGTGTGATGTTGTGCCCATGGATGCAAGTCATATACTTTTGGGACGTCCTTGGCAATCTGATAGAGATGTGACGCATAGAGGAAGATCAAATGAGTATGAATTGAACTACAAAGGTAAGAGGATTGTGCTGAAACCTATGGCATCAAATGAAGTCCGTTCCATGACTACAAAAAGAGGTAAAAGTCCTAGCCTCACTATGTTTGCTACTGAAAATGAAGTGAAAAATGCTATTGATAATGGTGAATTAGTTTACATGTTGGTTGCAAAGAATGCTAAACAGGATGATATTGAAACTCCTCTTAAACAACAATTGGAAGCTGTCTTGAATGAGTATGAAGATGTTTTTCCAAATGAACTACCAATTGGTTTACCACCTGTTCGTGGAATTGAGCATCAAATTGATCTAATGCCGGGAGCTCCATTACCAAACAAGGCTGCCTATAGGTGTAATCCGGAGGAGACAAAAGAGTTGCAAAGGCAAATTGAAGAATTGATCAGTATGGGGTATGTGCGTGAATCAATGAGTCCTTGTGCTGTCCCAACGTTGTTGGTTCCTAAGAAGGATGGTTCATGGAGAATGTGTATTGATAGTAGGGCGGTGAACAACATAACCATCAAATATCGCTTTCCCATTCCAAGATTAGATGGTATGCTTGATGAGTTACATGGGTCGGTTATATTCTCAAAAATCGATCTAAGGAGTGGGTATCACCAAATCAGAATGCGTGAAGGTGATGAATGGAAGACGGCATTCAAGACCAAGCATGGTCTATACGAATGGCTGGTTATGCCATTTGGGCTCACGAATGCACCTAGCACCTTCATGAGGCTCATGAACGAAGTACTCAAGCCATTTTTGGGTAAGTTTGTTGTTGTTTACCTTGACGATATCTTGGTGTATAGCAGGTCTAGTGAGGAGCATTTCACTCATTTGAAACAAATCTTTGAAACCCTAAGATCGCAAAAACTCTATGGGAAGAAGGAGAAGTGTAATTTCTTGGTCGAAAGTGTGGTGTTTCTTGGATATGTTGTGTCTAAAGATGGAGTATCGGTTGATCAAACAAAGGTGGATGCTATCAAAACTTGGCCAAGTCCTACAACAGTTTCGGAGGTGAGATTTTTCCATGGTCTTGCATCATTTTATCGACGTTTTATACAGAATTTCAGCACTATAACAAGCCCTATTACTGAATGTTTGAAGAAGGGTGCATTTGTGTGGAATGAGCAAGCACAAAAGGCTTTTGAATTGATTAAGTTAAAGCTTTGTGAAGCTCCTGTTTTAGCTTTGCCTGACTTCACTCAACCATTTGAGGTTGAATGTGATGCTAGTGGAGTTGGCATTGGAGCTGTTTTGATACAAAACAAAAGGCCTATAGCTTATTTCTCAGAGAAACTTGGGGGAGCTCGATTGAACTATTGCACCTATGACAAGGAATTCTATGCCATTGTAAGAGCTCTTGATCATTGGAGTCATTATTTGCGTTCTAACCACTTTGTGTTGCATTCAGATCATGAGTCTTTAAAGTATATCAACGGACAACAGAAGTTGAGTCCAAGGCATGCTAAATGGGTCGAATTTCTTCAATCTTTTAATTTCTCTTCAAAATACAAGGATGGTAAAAGTAACGTGGTGGCTGATGCACTTTCAAGGAGGTATGTTTTGATTTCAATTCTCGAAACTCGTTTACTTGGTTTTGAGACTTTGAAAGATTATTATAAAGAGGATATCGATTTTGGTGAGATATACTCTAACTGCGAAAATGGAGCATTTGGAAAGTACATAATGCAGGGTGGATTTTTGTTCAAGGAGAATCGACTTTGCATCCCAAGGCATTCAATTCGTGAGTTACTAGTTCGTGAAGCTCATGGTGGGAGTTTGGCTGGTCACTTTGGCATTACAAAAACTCTAGAGATTTTAAAAGAACACTTTCATTGTCCAAAGATGTTAGGAGATGTGCAAAAGGTCATTCGCAAGTGTGTTACTTGTCATATGGCAAAGAGTTCTTTCAAGCCAGGAGCATATATTCCATTACCAACACCTAGTGGTCCTTGGATGGACGTGAGCATGGATTTTATTGTGGCCTTGCCCCGCACACAGCGAGGTAAGGATGCTATTATGGTGGTTGTTGATAGGTTTTCAAAGATGGCACACTTTGTAGCTTGTCACAAAACAGATGATGCTAGTAACGTTGCTGATTTGTACTTTCGTGAGATTGTACGCTTACATGGAGTTCCTAAAACTATTGTTTCCGATCGTGATTCAAAGTTTTTGAGTTATTTTTGGAATACATTATGGAGGAAATTGGGTACTAAGTTGTTGTTTAGTACTTCCCATCACCCTCAAACCGATGGGCAAACAGAGGTGACTAATAGAACTCTTGGTACTTTGCTGCGTGGCTTGGTTAACAAAACTCAAAAGGATTGGGATTTGAAGTTAGCTCATGCCGAGTTTGCCTACAATCGATCCCCTACATATGCTACTAACCATTCTCCTTTTGAAGTTGTTTATGGTGTGAATCCTTACTTACCATTGGATCTGATTGCTATGCCGAAGGAAGAATTAGTTCATCCAGATGCCGAGGCCAAACTCAAATCAATGTTGAAACTACATGAGCAAGTGCAAGCAAGAATCAAGGCTGTTAATGAAGCCTACAAGCAAAGGTCTAAAAATAAGAAGCCTAAGTTGTTCAACGAAGGTGATCTTGTATGGGTACATTTGCGAAAGGAGAGATTCCCAAGCAAGAGAAAGAATAAACTCATGCCTAGAGCTGATGGTCCCTTCAAGGTTATATCAAAGATCAATGACAATGCATACAAGATTGAGTTGCCGGGAGAATATGGAGTACATGCTACCTTCAATGTTGGAGATCTCTCACCATATTTGGATGATGATGGTATTCAAGAATTGAGGTCAATTCCTTTCAAAGGGGGAGGGGATGATACGAAAATTGATCATGAAGAACTTGCAATCAACACACGTGACAATCACCAAGGAGTTAGTGGCGTGGGTTCCTTTGCTAGCCATCATCAAGGGCTGAGTTTAATTACTTGGCTATTTTAAGTCATTTAATTGTTACTTGGCTGTTTTTGTTTTAGTCATTTAATCACCAATAAAATCAGCCATTTGAATCCTATTCTGATCAGTTACAAAGGAGGAGCATTAAAGACAATTCAAGCCATTGGAAAAGGAGTTACATAGCTGATAGAATAATGTCATATCATTACTAGTTTAATTACTTTTATGTTGCACTTTAAATAAGCCAATGTTTCGGCTATATATATCATGTATGGTGATCATTTTTGATATATAGAATTCAGTTCAAGAACATAGAATTTGTGTCTACATTTTCGAACGGTTATTTGCAAGCGTCGTCTTGAGAATAATCCGATTAGCTCAATTGGTGTTGAGTGCTAATCTCTTTGTTAAACTATTGGTGTAGGTTAACATTGCATATCTCTTGTTATTCCCCTAAAACCATTCGACAAACACTTCACACAATTCGACAAACACTTCACACAATTCGACAAACACACAATTCGACTAACACTTCACAGAATTCGACAACACTTCACAGAATTTGACTAATATGGGTTGTACCTAGTACATTCGATATTGGTTGTTTGCTTCCCCTACCACTACGAATTAAAGCACTCTAATTCGTATCAGGTACGAAATGGTATGAACTACTACGAACTCGAAAAATTGGTACGAAATCGTTCCAGTTTATACAATAAGGGCCAAATCGTATGATTTGGTCCGAACTTGTACGAAATCATACGAAATGGTATGAAATGGTAGAAACAGGTACGAAATCGTACGAACTGGTACCAGTTTGTACAATATGGGCCAAATCGTACGATTTGGTCCGAACTGGTACGAAATCACACGAAATGGTATGAAATTGTACAAGCAGGTATGAAATCGTACGAACTGGTACGAACTCGTACAAGTTTGTACTATGTGGGCCAAATCGTACGATTTGGTCAGAACTGGTACAAAATCACACGAAATGGAATGAAATTGTACAAGCAGGTATGAAATCGTACGAACTGGTACGAACTCGTACAAGTTTGTACTATATGGGCCAAATCGTACGATTTGGTCAGAACTGGTACAAAATCACACGAAATGGCATGAAATGGAACAAACAGGTACGGAATCGTACGAGCTCGTACGAGCATGTACAATATGGGCCAAATTGTACAATTTGGTCCGAACTGGTACGAAATTACACGAAATGTTATGAACAAGTACAAAATCGTACGAAATGGTATGAACTAGTACAAACTCAAAAATATGGTACGAAATCGTACCAGTTTATACAATATGGGCCAAATTGTACAATTTTGTCTGAACTGGTATGAGTTTGTACGATATGGGACAAATCGTACGATTTGCTCTGAATTGGTATGAAATCACACGAAATGGTATGAAATTGTACATATAAGTACGAAATAGTACAAACTGGTACGAACTCGTACGAGTATGTACAATATGGGCCAAATCGTACGATTTGGTCCGAACTGGTACGAAATCACACGAAATGGTACAAATAGTGACGAACTAGTACGAGCTCGTACGTGTATGTACAATATGGGCCAAATCGTACAATTTGGTCCGAACTGGTAAGAAATGACACGAGATGGTATGAAAAAGTACGAAATCGTACGAAATGGTATGAACTAGTACGATGTTAAAAAAATGGTACGAAATTGTACCAGTTTTTGCAACATGGGCCAAATCGTACGATTTGGTCCGAACTGGTACGAAATCATACGAAATGGAACAAACAGGTACGAAATCGAACGAACTGGTACGAACTCGCAAAAATGGTATGATCTCGTACGAGTATGTACAATATGGGCCAAATCGTACGATTTGGTCCGAATTGGTACGAAATCCCACGAAATGGTATTAACAGGTACGAAATCGAACGAAATGGTATGAACTAGTACGAACTCTTAAAAATGGTATGAAATCGTACCATTTTATACAGTAAGGGCCAAATCATACGATTTGGTCCGAACTGGTACGAAATCATACGAAATGGTGTGAAATGGTACAAATGGGTACGAAATTGTACGAACTGGTACGATCTCGTAAAAAATGGAACTAACTCGTACGAGTTTGTACAAAATGGGCAAAATTATACGATTTGGTCGAAACTATTACGAACAGGTACGAAATCGTACGAAATGGTATGAATAGTACGAACTCGAAAAAATGGTTTGAAATCGTACTAGTTTATACAATATGGACCAAATCGTACGATTTGGTCCGACCTGGTACGAAATCACATGAAATGGTATGAAATGGTACAAACAGGTACGAAATCGTACGAACTCGTACGAGTTTGTACAATATGGACCAAATCGTACGATTTGGTCTGAACTGGTACGAAATCACACGAAATGGTATGAAGTAACAGGTACGAAATCGTACGAACTGGTACGAACTCGTACGAGTTGGTACAATATGGGCCAAATCGTAGCATTTGTTCCGAACTGGTACGAAATCAAACGAAATGGTATGAATAGGTACGAAATGGTATGAACTACTACGAACTCGAAAAATTGGTACAAAATCGTTCCAGTTTATACAATAAGGGCCAAATCGTATGATTTGGTCCGAACTTGTACGAAATCATACGAAATGGTATGAAATGGTAGAAACAGGTACGAAATCGTACGAACTGGTACCAGTTTGTACAATATGGGCCAAATCGTACGATTTGGTCCGAACTGGTACGAAATCACACGAAATGGTATGAAATTGTACAAGCAGGTATGAAATCGTACGAACTGGTACGAACCTGTACAAGTTTGTACTATATGGGCCAAATCGAGCGATTTGGTCAGAACTGGTACAAAATCACACGAAATGGCATGAAATCGAACAAACAGGTACGGAATCGTACGAGCTCGTACGAGCATGAACAATATGGGCCAAATTGTACAATTTGGTCCGAACTGGTACGAAATTACACGAAATGTTATGAACAAGTACAAAATCGTACGAAATGGTATGAACTAGTACGAACTCAAAAATATGGTACGAAATCGTACCAGTTTATACAATATGGGCCAAATTGTACAATTTTGTCTGAACTGGTATGAGTTTGTACGATATAGGCCAAATCGTACGATTTGCTCTGAATTGGTATGAAGTCACACGTAATGGTATGAAATTGTACATACAGGTACGAAATAGTACAAACTGGTACGAACTCGTACGAGTATGTACAATATGGGCCAAATCGTACGATTTGGTCCGAACTGGTACGAAATCACACGAAATGGTACAAATAGTGACGAACTGGTACGAGCTCGTACGTGTATGTACAATATGGGCCAAATCGTACAATTTTGTCCGAACTGGTAAGAAATGACACGAGATGGTATGAAAAAATACGAAATCGTACGAAATGGTATGAACTAGTACGATGTTGAAAAAATGTTGCGAAATTTTACCAGTTTTTGCAACATGGGCCAAATCGTACGATTTGGTCCGAACTGGTACGAAATCATACGAAATGGTATGAAATGGTACAAATAGGTACGAAATCGTTCGAACTGGTACGAACTCGAAAAAATGGTATGAACTTGTACGAGTATGTACAATATGGGCCAAATCGTACGATTTCTTCCGAATTGGTAGGAAATCCCACGAAATGGTATTATCAGGTACGAAATGGTATGAACTAGTACGAACTCAAAAAAATGGTACGAAATCGAACCATTTTATTCAATAAGTGCCAAATCGTACGATTTGGTCCGAACTGGTACGAAATCATACTAAATGGTGTGAAATGGTACAAACAGGTACAAAATTGTACGAACTGGTACGATCTCGTAAAAAATGGTACGAACTCGTACGAGTTTGTACAAAATGGGCCAAATTGTACAATCTGGTCAAAACTATTATGAACGGGTACGAAATCGTACGAAATGGTATGAACAGTACGATCTCGAAAAAATGGTTCAAAATCGTACTAGTTTATACAATATGGGCCAAATCGTACGATTTGGTCCGACCTGGTTCAAAATCACACGAAATCGTATGAAATGGTACAAACAGGTACGAAATCGTACGAACTAGTATGAACTTGTATGAGTTTGTACAATATGTGCCAAATCGTACGATTTGGTCCGAACTAGTACGAAATCACACGAAATGGTATGAAATGGTACAAACAGGTATGAAATCGTACGAACTAGTATGAAATCGTACGAGTTGGTACAATATGGGCCAAATCGTACCATTTGTTCCGAACTTGTACGAAATCAGACGAAATGGTATGAATAGGTACGAAATGGCATGAACTACTACGAACTCGAAAAATTGGTACGAAATCGTACCAGTTTATACAATAAGGGCCAAATCGTACGATTTGGACCGAACTTGTACGAAATCATACGAAATGGTATGAGATGGTAGAAACAGGTACGAAATCGTACGAACTGGTACCAGTTTGTACAATATGGGCCAAATCGTACGATTTGGTCCGAACTGGTACGAAATCACACGAAATGGTATGAAATTGTACAAGCAGGTATGAAATCGTACGAACTGGTACGAACTCGTACAAGTTTGTACAATATGGGCCAAATCGTACGATTTGGTCAGAACTGGTACAAAATCACACGAAATGGCATGAAATGGAACAAACAGGTACGGAATCGTACGAGCTCGTACGAGCATGTACAATATGGGCCAAATTGTACAATTTGGTCCGTACTGGTACGAAATTACACGAAATGTTATGAACAAGTACAAAATCGTACGAAATGGTATGAACTAGTACGAACTCAAAAATATGGTTCGAAATCGTACCAGTTTATACAATATGGGCCAAATTGTACAATTTTGTCTGAACTGGTATGAGTTTGTACGATATGGGCCAAATCGTACGATTTGCTCTGAATTGGTATGAAATCACACGAAATGGTATGAAATTGTACAAACAGGTACGAAATAGTACAAACTGGTACGAACTCGTACGAGTATGTACAATATGGGCCAAATCGTACGATTTGGTCCGAACTGGTACGAAATCACACGAAATGGTACAAATAGTGACGAACTGGTACGAGCTCGTACGTGTATGTACAATATGGGCCAAATCGTACAATTTGGTCCGAACTGGTAAGAAATGACACGAGATGGTATGAAAAAGTACGAAATCGTACGAAATGGTATGAACTAGTACGATGTTAAAAAAATGGTACGAAATTGTACCAGTTTTTGCAACATGGGCCAAATCGTACGATTTGGTCCGAACTGGTACGAAATCATACGAAATGGAACAAACAGGAACGAAATCGAACGAACTGGTACGAACTCGAAAAAATGGTATGATCTCGTACGAGTATGTACAATATGGGACAAATCGTACGATTTGGTCCGAATTGGTACGAAATCCCACGAAATGGTATTAACAGGTACGAAATCGAACGAAATGGTATGAACTAGTACGAACTCTTAAAAATGGTACGAAATCGTACCATTTTATACAGTAAGGGCCAAATCATACGATTTGGTCCGAACTGGTACGAAATCATACGAAATGGTGTGAAATGGTACAAATAGGTACGAAATTTTACGAACAGGTACGATCTCGTAAAAAATGGAACTAACTCGTACGAGTTTGTACAAAATGGGCCAAATTGTACGATTTGGTCGAAACTATTACGAACAGGTACGAAATCGTACGAAATGGTATGAATAGTAGGAACTCGAAAAAATGGTTTGAAATCGTACTAGTTTATACAATATGGGCCAAATCGTACGATTTGGTCCGACCTGGTACGAAATCACACGAAATGGTATGAAATGGTACAAACAGGTACGAAATCGTACGAACTAGTACGAACTCGTACGAGTTTGTACAATATGGACCAAATCATACGATTTGGTCCGAACTGGTACGAAATCACACGAAATGGTATGAAGTGGTACAAACAGGTACGAAATCGTATGAACTGGTACGAACTCGTACGAGTTGGTACAATATGGGCCAAATCGTAGCATTTGTTCCGAACTGGTACGAAATCCGACGAAATGGTATGAATAGGTACGAAATGGTATGAACTACTACGAACTCGAAAAATTGGTACGAAATCGTTCCAGTTTATACAATAAGGACCAAATCGTATGATTTGGTCCGAACTTGTACGAAATCATACGAAATGGTATGAAATGGTAGAAACAGGTACGAAATCGTACGAACTGGTACCAGTTTGTACAATATGGGCCAAATCGTACGATTTGGTCCGAACTGGTACGAAATCACACTAAATGGTATGAAATTGTACAAGCAGGTATGAAATCGTACGAACTGGTACGAACTCGTACAAGTTTGTACTATATGGGCCAAATCGTACGATTTGGTCAGAACTGGTACAAAATCACACGAAATGGCATGAAATCGAACAAACAGGTACGGAATCGTACGAGCTCGTACGAGCATGAA
This sequence comes from Astragalus membranaceus, assembly GCA_039519185.1. Lineage (NCBI taxonomy): Eukaryota > Viridiplantae > Streptophyta > Magnoliopsida > Fabales > Fabaceae > Astragalus > Astragalus membranaceus. The sequence goes on from CM076849.1 coordinate 101,459,785, forward strand.
CAATATGGGCCAAATTGTACAATTTGGTCCGAACTGGTACGAAATTACACGAAATGTTATGAACAAGTACAAAATCGTACGAAATGGTATGAACTAGTACGAACTCAAAAATATGGTACGAAATCGTACCAATTTATACAATATGGGCCAAATTGTACAATTTTGTCTGAACTGGTATGAGTTTGTACGATATGGGCCAAATCGTACGATTTGCTCTGAATTGGTATGAAGTCACACGAAATGGTATGAAATTGTACAAACAGGTACGAAATAGTACAAACTGGTACGAACTCGTACGAGTATGTACAATATGGGCCAAATCGTACGATTTGGTCCGAACTGGTACGAAATCACACGAAATGGTACAAATAGTGACGAACTGGTACGAGCTCGTACGTGTATGTACAATAGGGGCCAAATCGTACAATTTGGTCCGAACTGGTAAGAAATGACACGAGATGGTATGAACTCGAAAAAATGGTATGTACTCGTACGAAATCGTACGAACTGGTACGAACTCGAAAAAATGGTATGAACTCGTACGAGTATGTACAATATGGGCGAAATCGTACGATTTCTTCCGAATTGGTAGGAAATCCCACGAAATGGTATTATCAGGTACGAAATGGTATGAACTAGTACGAACTCACAAAAATGGTACGAAATCGAACCATTTTATTCAATAAGTGCCAAATCGTACGATTTGGTCCGAACTGGTACGAAATCATACTAAATGGTGTGAAATGGTACAAACAGGTACGAAGTTGTACGAACTGGTACGATCTCGTAAAAAATGGTACAAACTCGTACGAGTTTGTACAAAATGGGCCAAATTGTACAATCTGGTCAAAACTATTATGAACGGGTACGAAATCGTACGAAATGGTATGAATAGTACGATCTCGAAAAAATGGTTCAAAATCGTACTAGTTTATACAATATGGGCCAAATCGTACGATTTGGTCCGACCTGGTTCAAAATCACACGAAATCGTATGAAATGGTACAAACAGGTACGAAATCGTACGAACTAGTATGAACTTGTACGAGTTTGTACAATATGTGCCAAATCGTACGATTTGGTCCGAACTAGTACGAAATCACACGAAATGGTATGAAATGGTACAAACAGGTATGAAATCGTACGAACTAGTATGAAATCGTACGAGTTGGTACAATATGGGCCAAATCGTACCATTTGTTCCGAACTTGTACGAAATCAGACGAAATGGTATGAATAGGTACGAAATGGTATGAACTACTACGAACTCGAAAAATTGGTACGAAATCGTACCAGTTTATACAATAAGGGCCAAATCGTACGATTTGGACCGAACTTGTACGAAATCATACGAAATGGTATGAAATGGTAGAAACAGGTACGAAATCGTACGAACTGGTACGAGTTTGTACAATATGGACCAAATCGTACGATTTGGTCCGAACTGGTACGAAATCACACGAAATGGTATGAAATTGTACAAGCAGGTATGAAATCGTACGAACTGGTACGAACTCGTACAAGTTTGTACAATATCGGCCAAATCGTACGATTTGGTCAGAACTGGTACAAAAGCACACGAAATGGCATGAAATGGAACAAACAGGTACGGAATCGTACGAGCTCGTACGAGCATGTACAATATGGGCCAAATTGTAAAATTTGGTCCGAACTGGTACGAAATTACACCAAATGTTATGAACAAGTACAAAATCGTACGAAATGGTATGAACTAGTACGAACTCAAAAATATGGTACGAAATCGTACCAGTTTATACAATATGGGCCAAATTGTACAATTTTGTCTGAACTGGTATGAGTTTGTACGATATGGGCCAAATCGTACGATTTGCTCTGAATTGGTATGAAATCACACGAAATGGTATGAAATTGTACAAACAGGTACGAAATAGTACAAACTGGTACGAACTCGTACGAGTATGTACAATATGGGCGAAATCGTACGATTTGGTCCGAATTGGGACGAAATCACACGAAATGGTACAAATAGTGACGAACTGGTACGAGCTCGTACGTGTATGTACAATATGGGCCAAATCGTACAATTTTGTCCGAACTGGTAAGAAATGACACGAGATGGTATGAAAAAGTACGAAATCGTACGAAATGGTATGAACTAGTACGATGTTAAAAAAATGGTACGAAATTGTACCAGTTTTTGCAACATGGGCCAAATCGTACGATTTGGTCCGAACTGGTACGAAATCATACGAAATGGAACAAACAGGTACGAAATCGAACGAACTGGTACGAACTCGAAAAAATGGTATGATCTCGTACGAGTATGTACAATATTGGCCAAATCGTACGATTTGGTCCGAATTGGTGCGAAATCCCACGAAATGGTACTAACAGGTACGAAATCGAACGAAATGGTATGAACTAGTACGAACTCTTAAAAATGGTACGAAATCGTACCATTTTATACAGTAAGGGCCAAATCATACGATTTGGTCCGAACTGGTACGAAATCATACGAAATGGTGTGAAATGGTACAAATAGGTACGAAATTGTACGAACAGGTACGATCTCGTAAAAAATGGAACTAACTCGTACGAGTTTGTACAAAATGGGCCAAATCGTACGATTTGCTCTGAATTGGTATGAAGTCACACGAAATGGTATGAAATTGTACAAACAGGTACGAAATAGTACAAACTGGTACGAACTCGTACGAGTATGTACAATATGGGCCAAATCGTACGATTTGGTCCGAACTGGTACGAAATCACACGAAATGGTACAAATAGTGACGAACTGGTACGAGCTCGTACGTGTATGTACAATAGGGGCCAAATCGTACAATTTGGTCCGAACTGGTAAGAAATGACACGAGATGGTATGAACTCGAAAAAATGGTATGTACTCGTACGAAATCGTACGAACTGGTACGAACTCGAAAAAATGGTATGAACTCGTACGAGTATGTACAATATGGGCGAAATCGTACGATTTCTTCCGAATTGGTAGGAAATCCCACGAAATGGTATTATCAGGTACGAAATGGTATGAACTAGTACGAACTCACAAAAATGGTACGAAATCGAACCATTTTATTCAATAAGTGCCAAATCGTACGATTTGGTCCGAACTGGTACGAAATCATACTAAATGGTGTGAAATGGTACAAACAGGTACGAAGTTGTACGAACTGGTACGATCTCGTAAAAAATGGTACAAACTCGTACGAGTTTGTACAAAATGGGCCAAATTGTACAATCTGGTCAAAACTATTATGAACGGGTACGAAATCGTACGAAATGGTATGAATAGTACGATCTCGAAAAGATGGTTCAAAATCGTACTAGTTTATACAATATGGGCCAAATCGTACGATTTGGTCCGACCTGGTTCAAAATCACACGAAATCGTATGAAATGGTACAAACAGGTACGAAATCGTACGAACTAGTATGAACTTGTACGAGTTTGTACAATATGTGCCAAATCGTACGATTTGGTCCGAACTAGTACGAAATCACACGAAATGGTATGAAATGGTACAAACAGGTATGAAATCGTACGAACTAGTATGAAATCGTACGAGTTGGTACAATATGGGCCAAATCGTACCATTTGTTCCGAACTTGTACGAAATCAGACGAAATGGTATGAATAGGTACGAAATGGTATGAACTACTACGAACTCGAAAAATTGGTACGAAATCGTACCAGTTTATACAATAAGGGCCAAATCGTACGATTTGGACCGAACTTGTACGAAATCATACGAAATGGTATGAAATGGTAGAAACAGGTACGAAATCGTACGAACTGGTACGAGTTTGTACAATATGGACCAAATCGTACGATTTGGTCCGAACTGGTACGAAATCACACGAAATGGTATGAAATTGTACAAGCAGGTATGAAATCGTACGAACTGGTACGAACTCGTACAAGTTTGTACAATATCGGCCAAATCGTACGATTTGGTCAGAACTGGTACAAAAGCACACGAAATGGCATGAAATGGAACAAACAGGTACGGAATCGTACGAGCTCGTACGAGCATGTACAATATGGGCCAAATTGTACAATTTGGTCCGAACTGGTACGAAATTACACCAAATGCTATGAACAAGTACAAAATCGTACGAAATGGTATGAACTAGTAAGAACTCAAAAATATGGTACGAAATCGTACCAGTTTATACAATATGGGCCAAATTGTACAATTTTGTTTGAACTGGTATGAGTTTGTACGATATGGGCCAAATCGTACGATTTGCTCTGAATTGGTATGAAATCACGCGAAATGGTATGAAATTGTACAAACAGGTACGAAATAGTACAAACTGGTACGAACTCGTACGAGTATGTACAATATGGGCCAAATCGTACGATTTGGTCCGAATTGGGACGAAATCACACGAAATGGTACAAATAGTGACGAACTGGTACGAGCTCGTACGTGTATGTACAATATGGGCCAAATCGTACAATTTTGTCCGAACTGGTAAGAAATGACACGAGATGGTATGAAAAAGTACGAAATCGTACGAAATGGTATGAACTAGTACGATGTTAAAAAAATGGTACGAAATTGTACCAGTTTTTGCAACATGGGCCAAATCGTACGATTTGGTCCGAACTGGTACGAAATCATACGAAATGGAACAAACAGGTACGAAATCGAACGAACTGGTACGAACTCGAAAAAATGGTATGATCTCGTACGAGTATGTACAATATTGGCCAAATCGTACGATTTGGTCCGAATTGGTACGAAATCCCACGAAATGGTACTAACAGGTACGAAATCGAACGAAATGGTATGAACTAGTACGAACTCTTAAAAATGGTACGAAATCGTACCATTTTATACAGTAAGGGCCAAATCATACGATTTGGTCCGAACTGGTACGAAATCATACGAAATGGTGTGAAATGGTACAAATAGGTACGAAATTGTACGAACAGGTACGATCTCGTAAAAAATGGAACTAACTCGTACGAGTTTGTACAAAATGGGCCAAATTGTACGATTTGGTCGAAACTATTACGAACAGGTACGAAATCGTACGAAATGGTATGAATAGTACGAACTCGAAAAAATGGTTTGAAATCGTACCAGTTTATACACTATGGGCCAAATCGTACGATTTGGTCCGACCTGGTACGAAATCACACGAAATGGTATGAAATGGTACAAACAGGTACGAAATCGTACGAACTACTACGAACTCGTACGAGTTTGTACAATATGGACCAAATCGTACGATTTGGTCCGAACTGGTACGAAATCACACGAAATGGTATGAAGTGGTACAAACAGGTACGAAATCGTACGAACTGGTACGAACTCGTACGAGTTGGTACAATATGGGCCAAATCGTAGCATTTGTTCCGAACTGGTACGAAATCAGACGAAATGGTATGAATAGGTACGAAATGGTATGAACTACTACGAACTCGAAAAATTGGTACGAAATCGTTCCAGTTTATACAGTAAGGGCCAAATCGTATGATTTGGTCCGAACTTGTACGAAATCATACGAAATGGTATGAAATGGTAGAAACAGGTACGAAATCGTACGAACTGGTACGAGTTTCTACAATATGGGCCAAATCGTACGATTTGGTCCGAACTGGTACGAAATCACACGAAATGGTATGAAATTGTACAAGCAGGTATGAAATCGTACGAACTGGTACGAACTCGTACAAGTTTGTACAATATGGGCCAAATCGTACGATTTGGTCAGAACTGGTACAAAATCACACGAAATGGCATGAAATGGAACAAACAGGTACGGAATCGTACGAGCTCGTACGAGCATGTACAATATGGGCCAAATTGTACAAATTGGTCCGAACTGGTACGAAATTACACGAAATGTTATGAACAAGTACAAAATCGTACGAAATGGTATGAACTAGTACGAACTCAAAAATATGGTACGAAATCGTACCAGTTTATACAATATGGGCCAAATTGTAAAATTTTGTCTGAACTGGTTTGAGTTTGTACGATATGGGCCAAATCGTACGATTTGCTCTGAATTGGTATGAAGTCACACGAAATGGTATGAAATTGTACAAACAGGTACGAAATAGTACAAACTGGTACGAACTCGTACGAGTATGTACAATCTGGGCCAAATCGTACGATTTGGTCCGAACTGGTACGAAATCACACGAAATGGTACCAATAGTGACGAACTGGTACGAGCTCGTACGTGTATGTACAATAGGGGCCAAATCGTACAATTTGGTCCGAACTGGTAAGAAATGACACGAGATGGTATGAACTCGAAAAAATGGTATGAACTCGTACGAAATCGTACGAACTGGTACGAACTCGAAAAAATGGTATGAACTCGTACGAGTATGTACAATATGGGCGAAATCGTACGATTTCTTCCGAATTGGTAGGAAATCCCACGAAATGGTATTATCAGGTACGAAATGGTATGAACTAGTACGAACTCACAAAAATGGTACGAAATCGAACCATTTTATTCAATAAGTGCCAAATCGTACGATTTGGTCCGAACTGGTACGAAATCATACTAAATGGTGTGAAATGGTACAAACAGGTACGAAGTTGTACGAACTGGTACGATCTCGTAAAAAAATGGTACGAACTCGTACGAGTTTGTACAAAATGGGCCAAATTGTACAATCTGGTCAAAACTATTATGAACGGGTACGAAATCGTACGAAATGGTATGAATAGTACGATCTCGAAAAGATGGTTCAAAATCGTACTAGTTTATACAATATGGGCCAAATCGTACGATTTGGTCCGACCTGGTTCAAAATCACACGAAATCGTATGAAATGGTACAAACAGGTACGAAATCGTATGAACTAGTATGAACTTGTACGAGTTTGTACAATATGTGCCAAATCGTACGATTTGGTCCGAACTAGTACGAAAATCACACGAAATGGTATGAAATGGTACAAACAGGTATGAAATCGTACGAACTAGTATGAAATCGTACGAGTTGGTACAATATGGGCCAAATCGTACCATTTGTTCCGAACTTGTACGAACTCAGACGAAATGGTATGAATAGGTACGAAATGGTATGAACTACTACGAACTCGAAAAATTGGTACGAAATCGTACCAGTTTATACAATAAGGGCCAAATCGTACGATTTGGACCGAACTTGTACGAAATCATACGAAATGGTATGAAATGGTAGAAACAGGTACGAAATCGTACGAACTGGTACGAGTTTGTACAATATGGACCAAATCGTACGATTTGGTCCGAACTGGTACGAAATCACACGAAATGGTATGAAATTGTACAAGCAGGTATGAAATTGTACGAACTGGTACGAACTCGTACAAGTTTGTACAATATGGGCCAAATCGTACGATTTGGTCAGAACAGGTACAAAATCACACGAAATGGCATGAAATGGAACAAACAGGTACGGAATCGTACGAGCTCGTACGAGCATGTACAATATGGGCCAAATCGTACAATTTGGTCCGAACTGGTACGAAATTACACCAAATGTTATGAACAAGTACAAAATCGTACGAAATGGTATGAACTAGTACGAACTCAAAAATATGGTACGAAATCGTACCAGTTTATACAATATGGGCCCAAATTGTACAATTTTGTCTGAACTGGTATGAGTTTGTACGATATGGGCCAAATCGTACGATTTGCTCTGAATTGGTATGAAATCACACGAAATGGTATGAAATTGTACAAACAGGTACGAAATAGTACAAACTGGTACGAACTCGTACGAGTATGTACAATATGGGCCAAATCGTACGATTTGGTCCGAACTGGGACGAAATCACACGAAATGGTACAAATAGTGACGAACTGGTACGAGCTCGTACGTGTATGTACAATATGGGCCAAATCGTACAATTTTGTCCGAACTGGTAAGAAATGACACGAGATGGTATGAAAAAGTACGAAATCGTACGAAATGGTATGAACTAGTACGATGTTAAAAAAATGGTACGAAATTGTACCAGTTTTTGCAACATGGGCCAAATCGTACGATTTGGTCCGAACTGGTACGAAATCATACGAAATGGAACAAACAGGTACGAAATCGAACGAACTGGTACGAACTCGAAAAAATGGTATGATCTCGTACGAGTATGTACAATATGGGCCAAATCGTACGATTTGGTCCGAATTGGTACGAAATCCCACGAAATGGTACTAACAGGTACGAAATCGAACGAAATGGTATGAACTAGTACGAACTCTTAAAAATGGTACGAAATCGTACCATTTTATACAGTAAGGGCCAAATCATACGATTTGGTCCGAACTGGTACGAAATCATACGAAATGGTGTGAAATGGTACAAATAGGTACGAAATTGTACGAACAGGTACGATCTCGTAAAAAAATGGAACTAACTCGTACGAGTTTGTACAAAATGGGCCAAATTGTACGATTTGGTCGAAACTATTACGAACAGGTACGAAATCGTACGAAATGGTATGAATAGTACGAACTCGAAAAAATGGTTTGAAATCGTACCAGTTTATACACTATGGGCCAAATCGTACGATTTGGTCCGACCTGGTACGAAATCACACGAAATGGTATGAAATGGTACAAACAGGTACGAAATCGTACGAACTACTACGAACTCGTACGAGTTTGTACAATATGGACCAAATCGTACGATTTGGTCCGAACTGGTACGAAATCACACGAAATGGTATGAAGTGGTACAAACAGGTACGAAATCGTACGAACTGGTACGAACTCGTACGAGTTGGTACAATATGGGCCAAATCGTAGCATTTGTTCCGAACTGGTACGAAATCAGACGAAATGGTATGAATAGGTACGAAATGGTATGAACTACTACGAACTCGAAAAATTGGTACGAAATCGTTCCAGTTTATACAGTAAGGGCCAAATCGTATGATTTGGTCCGAACTTGTACGAAATCATACGAAATGGTATGAAATGGTAGAAACAGGTACGAAATCGTACGAACTGGTACGAGTTTGTACAATATGGGCCAAATCGTACGATTTGGTCCGAACTGGTACGAAATCACACGAAATGGTATGAAATTGTACAAGCAGGTATGAAATCGTACGAACTGGTACGAACTCGTACAAGTTTGTACAATATGGGCCAAATCGTACGATTTGGTCAGAACTGGTACAAAATCACACGAAATGGCATGAAATGGAACAAACAGGTACGGAATCGTACGAGCTCGTACGAGCATGTACAATATGGGCCAAATTGTACAATTTGGTCCGAACTGGTACGAAATTACAAGAAATGTTATGAACAAGTACAAAATCGTACGAAATGGTATGAACTAGTACGAACTCAAAAATATGGTACGAAATCGTACCAGCTTATACAATATGGGCCCAAATTGTAAAATTTTGTCTGAACTGGTTTGAGTTTGTACGATATGGGCCAAATCGTACGATTTGCTCTGAATTGGTATGAAGTCACACGAAATGGTATGAAATTGTACAAACAGGTACGAAATAGTACAAACTGGTACGAACTCGTACGAGTATGTACAATATGGGCCAAATCGTACGATTTGGTCCGAACTGGTACGAAATCACACGAAATGGTACAAATAGTGACGAACTGGTACGAGCTCGTACGTGTATGTACAGTAGGGGCCAAATCGTACAATTTGGTCCGAACTGGTAAGAAATGACACGAGATGGTATGAACTCGAAAAAAATGGTATGAACTCGTACGAAATCGTACGAACTGGTACGAACTCGAAATGGTATGAACTCGTACGAGTATGTACAATATGGGCGAAATCGTACGATTTCTTCCGAATTGGTAGGAAATCCCACGAAATGGTATTATCAGGTACGAAATGGTATGAACTAGTACGAACTCACAAAAATGGTACGAAATCGAACCATTTTATTCAATAAGTGCCAAATCGTACGATTTGGTCCGAACTGGTACGAAATCATACTAAATGGTGTGAAATGGTACAAACAGGTACGAAGTTGTACGAACTGGTACGATCTCGTAAAAAATGGTACGAACTCGTACGAGTTTGTACAAAATGGGCCAAATTGTACAATCTGGTCAAAACTATTATGAACGGGTACGAAATCGTACGAAATGGTATGAATAGTACGATCTCGAAAAAATGGTTCAAAATCGTACTAGTTTATACAATATGGGCCAAATCGTACGATTTGGTCCGACCTGGTTCAAAATCACACGAAATCGTATGAAATGGTACAAACAGGTACGAAATCGTATGAACTAGTATGAACTTGTACGAGTTTGTACAATATGTGCCAAATCGTACGATTTGGTCCGAACTAGTACGAAATCACACGAAATGGTATGAAATGGTACAAACAGGTATGAAATCGTACGAACTAGTATGAAATCGTACGAGTTGGTACAATATGGGCCAAATCGTACCATTTGTTCCGAACTTGTACGAACTCAGACGAAATGGTATGAATAGGTACGAAATGGTATGAACTACTACGAACTCGAAAAATTGGTACGAAATCGTACCAGTTTATACAATAAGGGCCAAATCGTACGATTTGGACCGAACTTGTACGAAATCATACGAAATGGTATGAAATGGTAGAAACAGGTACGAAATCGTACGAACTGGTACGAGTTTGTACAATATGGACCAAATCGTACGATTTGGTCCGAACTGGTACGAAATCACACGAAATGGTATGAAATTGTACAAGCAGGTATGAAATCGTACGAACTGGTACGAACTCGTACAAGTTTGTACAATATGGGCCAAATCGTACGATTTGGTCAGAACTGGTACAAAATCACACGAAATGGCATGAAATGGAACAAACAGGTACGGAATCGTACGAGCTCGTACGAGCATGTACAATATGGGCCAAATCGTACAATTTGGTCCGAACTGGTACGAAATTACACCAAATGTTATGAACAAGTACAAAATCGTACGAAATGGTATGAACTAGTACGAACTCAAAAATATGGTACGAAATCGTACCAGTTTATACAATATGGGCCAAATTGTACAATTTTGTCTGAACTGGTATGAGTTTGTACGATATGGGCCAAATCGTACGATTTGCTCTGAATTGGTATGAAATCACACGAAATGGTATGAAATTGTACAAACAGGTACGAAATAGTACAAACTGGTACGAACTCGTACGAGTATGTACAATATGGGCCAAATCGTACGATTTGGTCCGAACTGGACGAAATCACACGAAAGGGTACAAATAGTGACGAACTGGTACGAGCTCGTACGTGTATGTACAATATGGGCCAAATCGTACAATTTGGTCCGAACTGGTAAGAAATGACACGAGATGGTATGAAAAAGTACGAAATCGTACGAAATGGTATGAACTAGTACGATGTTAAAAAAATGGTACGAAATTGTACCAGTTTTTGCAACATGGGCCAAATCGTACGATTTGGTCCGAACTGGTACGAAATCATACGAAATGGAACAAACAGGTACGAAATCGAACGAACTGGTACGAACTCGAAAAAATGGTATGAACTCGTACGAGTATGTACAATATGGGCCAAATCGTACGATTTGGTCCGAATTGGTACGAAATCCCACGAAATGGTACTAACAGGTACGAAATCGAACGAAATGGTATGAACTAGTACGAACTCTTAAAAATGGTACGAAATCGTACCATTTTATACAGTAAGGGCCAAATCATACGATTTGGTCCGAACTGGTACGAAATCATACGAAATGGTGTGAAATGGTACAAATAGGTACGAAATTGTACAAAAGGTACGATCTCGTAAAAAATGGAACTAACTCGTACGAGTTTGTACAAAATGGGCCAAATTGTACGATTTGGTCGAAACTATTACGAACAGGTACGAAATCGTACGAAATGGTATGAATAGTACGAACTCGAAAAAATGGTTTGAAATCGTACAGTTTATACATATGGGCCAAATCGTACGATTTGGTCCGACCTGGTACGAAATCACACGAAATGGTATGAAATGGTACAAACAGGTACGAAATCGTACGAACTACTACGAACTCGTACGAGTTTGTACAATATGGACCAAATCGTACGATTTGGTCCGAACTGGTACGAAATCACACGAAATGGTATGAAGTGGTACAAACAGGTACGAAATCGTACGAACTGGTACGAACTCGTACGAGTTGGTACAATATGGGCCAAATCGTAGCATTTGTTCCGAACTGGTACGAAATCAGACGAAATGGTATGAATAGGTACGAAATGGTATGAACTACTACGAACTCGAAAAATTGGTACGAAATCGTTCAGTTTATACAGTAAGGGCCAAATCGTATGATTTGGTCCGAACTTGTACGAAATCATACGAAATGGTATGAAATGGTAGAAACAGGTACGAAATCGTACGAACTGGTACGAGTTTGTACAATATGGGCCAAATCGTACGATTTGGTCCGAAACTGGTACGAAATCACACGAAATGGTATGAAATTGTACAAGCAGGTATGAAATCGTACGAACTGGTACGAACTCGTACAAGTTTGTACAATATGGGCCAAATCGTACGATTTGGTCAGAACTGGTACAAAATCACACGAAATGGCATGAAATGGAACAAACAGGTACGGAATCGTACGAGCTCGTACGAGCATGTACAATATGGGCCATATTGTACAATTTGGTCCGAACTGGTACGAAATTACACGAAATGTTATGAACAAGTACAAAATCGTACGAAATGGTATGAACTAGTACGAACTCAAAAATATGGTACGAAATCGTACCAGTTTATACAATATGGGCCAAATTGTAAATTTTGTCTGAACTGGTTTGAGTTTGTACGATATGGGCCAAATCGTACGATTTGCTCTAATCGTACGATTTGCTCTGAATTGGTATGAAGTCACACGAAATGGTATGAAATTGTACAAACAGGTACGAAATAGTACAAACTGGTACGAACTCGTACGTGTAACACCCCTTTTCTAATAAACTTTATTTTTAAATAAAATCAGAGTCCTTTTTTTTTTTTTTTGAAAACAATTCAAGCGAGTGCTACATTTACTTCATAAATAACAAGACACATAACACCATGAGAAAAATGTTTAGTTCGCATCAACTAAACCAATCACCATCAGCAGCGGAATAAATATGAGTTCAAAAACTTAAAACCAATACATCACCAATCAAATCTAACAGTTTAGGAAAAATAATGCATAAACATAGGACACCCCCCCTGGTGCTACGTATCAGAGAGCGACACTTCCTAACAGACGAAGGCATGAAGGAATCCTTCACTCGGTATTACCTGCACGTTGCCGACATAAGAAGCAACATAAAGGCAGTAGGGTGAGTCTCTTTTCATAATTAATAACATATGAGAATTAAGCAATGCATAGGAAAAAGGAAGTCAGGCACACCAATTCACAATAATGGAACAATCGCATCAATATTGTATTTCCAAACAGCACCACACAATATATGATTTATGCATGTAATGCAACCCAAACTCCACGGGTACATGCATGTCGGATCCGTCACCAAATACAAATAGGCCGTAGCCTCTGCTCACCAAATACAAATTAGGCCGTAGCCTCTGCTCACCAATAATGCACATGTTTCATGCGGTGTTATGGAGAATGCATCACAACACACCACAAATCAGTCAATTTCACATTTTAAATTCTAGTCTCACCATAGTGCATTAATTAACTCACCAAATTAAAATTAGGCCGAAGCCTCTGCTCACCAATCTCACCTCATCATCACTCACCAAGTCAGCTCACCACTCACACCAACACCATTCAAATAGACCAACTTAGGACATTGACAAGACATAGGGAAAGTGGGTAAAAATAGCCATTTGGACACTGAAATTAGCTTCAAAACGCATTTTGAACCGTTGAATTTGGATAACCGAGTCAAAAGTTACGTTAGAAACAATTTTAGGAAAAATGTTAGACATCCTGGAACTGGCGCATGGGCGCTGGGCGCCCAGGGGCAACACAGCGCTTGGCGCATGGGCGCTTGGCGCCCAGGAGAAGCAACACGCACAGGCGCATGGGCGCTGGCGCCCAGGAACAACACGCGCAACAGCGCACAGGCGCTAGGCGCCCAGGAGGCAACACGCACAGCAGCGCACAGGCGCTAGGCGCCCAGGAGGCAACACGCGCACATAGGCGCTGGGCGCCCAGGAAGGCAACAAGCGCATGGGCGCTGGCGCCCAGAAGCAACAACGCGCACAGGCGCGCCCAGGGAACAGCAGCAACATGGCGCCCAAGCACTAGGCGCCTAAGGCCAACATGCTACACAACTCATTTTTCTTCGAAATTCATTTTACACGAGCCAAATACTCAGGACATGAAAACTCAATAAAAATTTTATCAAAAGCTGAACATTATTTTTGGCGCCCATGCACTAGGCACCTAGTGAAAATAAGCAACTCAACTCCTTTCTTGACCAAAATCAGTTTTCATGAGCCATTTTACCCAAGTATAAAAACCTGAAAACAATTTTCACAAAACTATCACCAGAACTTTGGGGCCCTTGGCGCCCATGACACAAGCAACATGCGCCAAAACTGGCAGCACAGGAACACTGGATGGCAACACAGGCAACAGAGACAGCAACACAGAATGGCAACACAGGGCAACAGAATTTTTGGAAACAGGCGCAGCACACTGCTGGGCGCCTGGTGCCCATGACTAGGCGCAACACAGAATTTTTCAGCAATAGGCATATGGCGCCCAAGGCGCCTAGGGGTTCCCAAACAGAATTTTCTTCACTTTCTTTCACTAAATTACATTCACCAAAACGCTCAATTACATGAATATTACTAAAGTGTCACCAAAATTCTCAATTTCACCAAATAATCATATGATCAAACATATGGTCTTCAATTCGCATTTAGCAACAATTCAAGCATCAATCATAAAATTCTCAACATAATAATTCAACAAATAGCATCACAATATTATAATCCTCATCAACAACACAATTCAATCATGGAACTAACCTAGGACCCTAACCCTAAGCAATTCAAAATTCGCATAGTTATTAATAACAAATAGAGGACCCCCTAACCTTGTGAAATTCGAATTTGCTAGCCAAGCTCCAAGGAAGAATTGCGAACCACCAATGAGCCTCCTCCTCTTCTCTATGAGCTTCGCCTCCTCCTCTTCTTCTCTCCTTCTATTCGCAACTTTTCTCTTCTCACTTCTCCTCTCTTTTACGTTTCTTTCTTTCTTTTCACAATTGAGACAAAAATGCCACTAAGTCACAAGACCCATAGTGAGTCGAATCCTATGACTATCCAATGGGTCATGGGCTCACTTGTGGGTCATGGGCTCCGTGCACCATCTAATTCGAGACAACACCTCCTAATAATTTAAAATTAAATAAATACATTAAACCTTGAATTATTTAATTAAATTAAATAAATATTGTAAGCCTTAAATAATTTAATTAAATAAATAATTAAATTATTTTGGGGCGTTACAACTCTCCCCCACTTAGAATATTTCGTCCTCGAAATTACCTGAATCAAACAACTCCGGATATGCTTCCCGCATCTTGCTCTCCAGCTCCCAAGTCATACTCTCACCAGCAGCTCCTAACCAAACCACTTTCACCAAAAGAATTTCTTTCCCTCTCAGAGTCTTCACTTCTCTATCTTCAATCCGCACAGGCATAGTCTCCACGGTGAGATTATCCCGCACCTCTACTTCATCCATCTGAATCACATGGGACGGGTCCGGAACATACTTTCGAAGTTGTGACACGTGAAACACGTCATGCAAGTTCGAAAGATTAGGCGGCAAAGCCACCCTATATGCAACACTTCCCACCCTCTCCGTAATCTGATACGGACCAATGAAACGGGGAGTTAACTTCTTAGATTTCAAGGCACGCCCAACACCAGTCACCGGAGTGACTCTCAGAAACACATGATCACCGGCCTGAAACTCTAAATCCTTCCTTCTCTTATCATGATAGCTCTTTTGTCGACTCTGCGACGCTTTCATCTTCTCACGGATTAATTTTACCTTCTCAGTTGTTTCTCGCACAATCTCAGGCCCCAACACTGCACTCTCCCCAGATTCATACCAACACAACGGAGTCCTACATCTCCGACCATACAATGCCTCAAACGGTGCCATACCAATACTAGAATGAAAACTATTGTTATAGGTGAATTCTATCAACGAAAGATGAGAATCCCATGAACCTCCCTGCTCAAGAACACATGCCCTCAACAAGTCCTCTAACGACTGAATAGTCCTCTCCGTCTGACCATCTGTCTGCGGATGATAAGCGGAGCTCAACCTCAACTTAGAACCCAAAGCTTTGCAAACTTTTCCAAAATTCAGATGTGAATCTTGGATCTCTATCAGATACAATACTAAGCGGAACGCCATGCAACTTCACAATAGTCTTGATGTAGATTTCTGCCAACTTTGGAACTGGATAAGTCATATTAATTGGTAAGAAATGAGCAGACTTAGACAACCTGTCCACAACCACCCATATAGCATCAAACCCTCTCACTGTATTTGGCAAACCAGTTACAAAATCCATGGAAATGCTATCCCATTTCCATTCCGGAATCTCCAATGGTTGCATCAACCCAGCAGGCTTCTGATGCTCAATCTTAGACTTCTGACAAGTCAGACACGAATACACAAACTGCGCCACATCCTTCTTCATACCAGGCCACCAGAACATTTTCTTCAAATCTTGGTACATTTTCGTAGCCCCGGGATGAATACTCAACTTGCTTCTATGGCTCTCCTCAAGAATCATTCTCTTCATCTCAGCATCGTCAGGAATGCAGATCCTATCTCTGAATCTCAATACACCTTGGGAATCTAACTTGAAATCTCTATCCACATCTTGATCATTCACAACCAACAGGTCTACCAACTTTACATCTGACTTTTGTGCTTCTCGGACACTAACCAAAAATTCATTTCCGATCTTCAACATCCCCAATCTGACACTCTGCGGTGTCACTTCACAAACCAGACTCATGTCCCGAAACTGCTCAATCAACTCTAACTCTTTCACCATCATAGCCGACATATGCAAACTCTTCCGACTTAAAGCATCAGCCACGACATTAGCTTTGCCGGGGTGATAGTTCAAGCCGAAATCATAATCCTTCAGCAACTCTAACCAACGTCTCTGTCTCATATTTAGCTCCTTCTGATCAAACAAGTATTTCAGACTCTTATGGTCGCTAAACACTTCAAATCTGGTACCATACAGATAATGCCTCCAAATTTTCAGCACAAACACAATTGCAGCTAGCTCCAAATCATGAGTAGGGTAGTTCTTCTCATGGGTCCTCAACTGTCTGGACGCATAAGCTACTACCTTACCCTCTTGCATCAATACACCTCCCAAACCCATCTTGGAAGCATCGCAATATACTACAAACGGTCGATCAGGAACAGGCAAAGTCAAAACGGGCGATGTAGTCAACCTCTTCTTCAACTCATTGAAGCTCTCCTCACAGCGTGCATCCCACACAAAAGCTTTTCCCTTACACGTCAATTGAGTCAACGGAAGTGCCAACTTCGAGAAACCTTCAATAAATCTCCTATAATAACCAGCTAATCCCAAGAAGCTTCTGATTTCTGTAACTGACTTCGGGCTCTCCCATTGAGACACAGCATCAACCTTGGCTGGGTCCACAGCTATACCATTACCAGAGATAATATGACCAAGGAAACCTACTTCATTCAGCCAGAACTCACACTTAGACAATTTTGCATACAATTTCTTTTCTTTCAACACTTCTAGCACTAACCTCAAATGTTCTGCGTGCTCCTCTTCTGTCTAGAATACACCAGAATGTCGTCCAA
>CM076849.1:101478115-101658484 GCA_039519185.1 Astragalus membranaceus
CAAACAGGTACGAAATCGTACGAACTAGTACGAACTCGTAGAGTTTGTACAATATGGACCAAAATCGTACGATTTGGTCCGAACTGGTACGAAATCACACGAAATGGTATGAAGTGGTACAAATAGGTACGAAATCGTACGAACTGGTACGAACTCGTACGAGTTGGTACAATATGGGACAAATCGTAGCATTTGTTCCGAACTGGTACGAAATCAGACGAAATGGTATGAATAGGTACGAAATGGTATGAACTACTACGAACTCAAAAAATTGGTACGAAATCGTTCCAGTTTATACAATAAGGGCCAAATCGTATGATTTGGTCCGAACTTGTACGAAATCATACGAAATGGTATGAAATGGTAGAAACAGGTACGAAACTGTACGAACTGGTACGAGTTTGTACAATATGGGCCAAATCGTACGATTTGGTCCGAACTGGTACGAAATCACACGAATGGTATGAAATTGTACAAGCAGGTATGAAATCGTACGAACTGGTACGAACTCGTACAAGTTTGTACAATATGGGCCAAATCGTAACGATTTGGTCAGAACTGGTACAAAATCACACGAAATGGCATGAAATGGAACAAACAGGTACGGATTCGTACGAGCTCGTACGAGCTCGTACGAGCATGTACCAATATGGGCCAAATTGTACAATTTGGTCCGAACTGGTACGAAATTACACGAAATGTTATGAACAAGTAAAAATCGTACGAAATGGTATGAACTAGTATGAACTAAAATATGGTACGAAATCGTACCAGTTTATACAATATGGGCCAAATTGTACAATTTTGTTGAACTGGTATGAGTTTGTACGATATGGGCCAAATCGTACGATTTGCCCTGAATTGGTATGAAGTCACACGAAATGGTCTGAAATTGTACAAACAGGTACGAAATAGTACAAACCTGTACGAACTCGTACGAGTATGTACAATATGGGCCAAATCGTACGATTTGGTCCGAACTGGTACGAAATCACACGAAATGGTACAAATAGTGACGAACTGGTACGAGCTCGTACGTGTATGTACAATATGGGCCAAATCGTACAATTTGGTCCGAACTGGTAAGAAATGACACGAGATGGTATGAAAAAAGTACGAAATCGTACGAAATGGTATGAACTAGTACGATGTTGAAAAAATGGTGCGAAATTTTACCAGTTTTTGCAACATGGGCCAAATCGTACGATTTGGTCGAACTGGTACGAAATCATACGAAATGGTATGAAATGGTACAAATAGGTACGAAATCGTACGAACTAGTACGAACTCGAAAAATAGGTATGAACTCGTACGAGTATTTACAATATGGGCCAAATCGTACGATTTCTTCCGAATTGGTAGGAAATCCCACGAAATGGTATTATCAGGTACGAAATGGTATGAAACTAGTACGAACTCAAAAAAATGGTACGAAATCGAACCATTTTATTCAATAAGTGCCAAATCGTACGATTTGGTCAGAACTGGTAAGAAATATACTAAATGGTGTGAAATGGTACAAACAGGTACGAAGTTGTACGAACTGGTACGATCTCGTAAAAAAATGGTACGAACTCGTACGAGTTTGTACAAAATGGGCCAAATTGTACGATCTGGTCGAAATATTATGAACGGGTACGAAATCGTACGAAATGGTATGAATAGTACGATCTCGAAAAATGGTTCGAAATCGTACTAGTTTATACAATATGGGCCAAATCGTACGATTTGGTCCGACTGGTTCAAAATCACACGAAATGGTATGAAATGGTACAAACATAGTTATCAGAACCGGACCGGAACCGGCGGTCGGACCGGTCGGACCGGGACCCGGTGGTCTTCCGGGCGGGCAGCGTGCAGGACCGGATCTGCAGTTGGCCCGGTGATGACGTCATCGGACCGGTGGTCGGACCGGTGGAAACCGGGTCGGACCGGTTGTTTTTTTTTTTTTTTTTTTTTTTTTTTTTTTTTTTTAAAGATGAACCAATTATAAATTTTGCATGTTTTCACAAAAAAGGCTTAGGTGGGGTTCGAACCCCCTCCCTAGTATTCAACATTTCAACTTTTTAACCACTAAGCTATCTATTATTTGTTGATACTATCCCGCATTCATTAAATATAATCAATTCCGGATATGTTAATTTTTTTTGCACATTCTTTCATTAATAGTTTTGATTAAACACACATTTTTTGACCAAATTGATTCAAGTTCAACACTCATACACATGTTAGTAAATGTATAATTATAAATAAAATTATAATAAAATTTCTATATTAATAAATGTATACTTTCTTAGTATATATTATAATTTTTTGAATTTATTTTAATATAGACGGGTCATGCGGTCTGACTAGAGACCCGCGGTCCGACCCGGGTCTAGTGACCGGTGCCTTGACAGGGTCGATGGCCGGTCCGGGTCTGATAACACTGGTACAAACAGATACGAAATCGTACGAACTAGTATGAACTTGTACGAGTTTGTACAATATGTGCCAATCCTACGATTTGGTCCGAACTGGTACGAAATCACACGAAATGGTATGAAATGGTACAAACAGGTACGAAATCGTACGAACTAGTATGAAATTGTACGAGTTGGTACAATATGGGCCAAATCGTACCATTTGTTCCGAACTTGTACGAAATCAGACGAAATGGTATGAATAGGTACGAAATGGTATGAACTACTACGAACTCGAAAAATTGGTACGAAATCGTACCAGTTTATACAATAAGGGCCAAATCGTACGATTTGGACCGAACTTGTACGAAATCATACGAAATGGTATGAAATGGTAGAAACAGGTACGAAATCGTACGAACTGGTACGAGTTTGTACAATATGGGCCAAATCGTACGATTTGGTCCGAACTGGTACGAAATCACACGAAATGGTATGAAATTGTACAAGCAGGTATGAAATCGTACGAACTGGTACGAACTCGTACAAGTTTGTACAATATGGGCCAAATCGTACGATTTGGTCAGAACTGGTACAAAATCACACGAAATGGCATGAAATGGAACAAACAGGTACGGAATCGTACGAGCTCGTACGAGCATGTACAATATGGGCCAAATTGTACAATTTGGTCCGAACTGGTACGAAATTACACGAAATGTTATGAACAAGTACAAATCGTACGAAATGGTATAACTAGTACGAACTCAAAAATATGGTACGAAATCGTACCAGTTTATACAATATGGGCCAAATTGTACAATTTTTGTCTGAACTGGTATGAGTTTGTACGATATGGGCCAAATCGTACGATTTGCTCTGAATTGGTATGAAATCACACGAAATGGTATGAAATTGTACAAACAGGTACGAAATAGTACAAACTGGTACGAACTCATACGAGTATGTACAATATGGGCCAAATCGTACGATTTGGTCCGAACTGGTACGAAATCACACGAAATGGTACAAATAGTGACGAACTGGTACGAGCTCGTACGTGTCTGTACAATATGGGCCAAATCGTACAATTGGTCCGAACTGGTAAGAAATGACACGAGATGGTATGAAAAGTACGAAATCGTACGAAATGGTATGAACTAGTACGATGTTAAAAAATGGTACGAAATTGTACCAGTTTTTGCAACATGGCCAAATCGTACGATTTGGTCCGAACTGGTACGAAATCATACGAATGGAACAAACAGGTACGAAATCGAACGAACTGTACGAACTCGAAAAATGGTATGAACTCGTACGAGTATGTACAATATGGGCCAAATCGTACGATTTGGTCCGAATTGGTACGAAATCCCACGAAATGGTATTAACAGGTACGAAATCGAACGAAATGGTATGAACTAGTACGAACTCTTAAAAATGGTACGAAATCTTACCATTTTATACAGTAAGGGCCAAATCATACGATTTGGTCCGAACTGGTACGAAATCATAAAATGGTGTGAAATGGTACAAATAGGTACGAAATTGTACGAACTGGTACGATCTCGTAAAAAATGGAACTAACTCGTACGAGTTTGTACAAAATGGGCCAAATTGTACGATTTGGTCGAAACTATTACGAACAGGTACGAAATCGTACGAAATGGTATGAATAGTACGAACTCGAAAAAATGGTTTGAAATCGTACTAGTTTATACAATATGGGCCAAATCGTACGATTTGGTCCGACCTGGTACGAAATCACACGAAATGGTATGAAATGGTACAAACAGGTACGAAATCGTACGAACTAGTACGAACGTACGAGTTTGTACAATATGGACCAAATCGTACGATTTGGTCCGAACTGGTACGAAATCACACGAAATGGTATGAAGTGGTACAAACAGGTACGAAATCGTACGAACTGGTACGAACTCGTACGAGTTGGTACAATATGGGCCAAATCGTAGCATTTGTTCCGAACTGGTACGAAATCAGACAAAATGGTATGAATAGGTACGAAATGGTATGAACTACTACGAACTCAAAAAATTGGTACGAAATCGTTCCAGTTTATACAATAAGGGCCAAATCGTATGATTTGGTCCGAACTTGTACGAAATCATACGAAATGGTATGAAATGGTAGAAACAGGTACGAAATCGTACGAACTGGTACGAGTTTGTACAATATGGGCCAAATCGTACGATTTGGTCCGAACTGGTACGAAATCACACGAAATGGTATGAAATTGTACAAGCAGGTATGAAATCGTACGAACTGGTACGAACTCGTACAAGTTTGTACAATATGGGCCAAATCGTACGATTTGGTCAGAACTGGTACAAAATCACACGAAATGGCATGAAATGGAACAAACAGGTACGGAATCGTACGAGCTCGTACGAGCTGTACGAGCATGTACAATATGGGCCAAATTGTACAATTTGGTCCGAACTGGTACGAAATTACACGAAATGTTATGAACAAGTACAAAATCGTACGAAATGGTATGAACTAGTACGAACTCAAAAATATGGTACGAAATCGTACCAGTTTATACAATATGGGCCAAATTGTACAATTTTGTCTGAACTGGTATGAGTTTGTACGATATGGGCCAAATCGTACGATTTGCTCTGAATTGGTATGAATCACACGAAATGGTATGAAATTGTACAAACAGGTACGAAATAGTACAAACTGGTACGAACTCGTACGAGTATGTACAATATGGGCCAAATCGTACGATTTGGTCCGAACTGGTACGAAATCACACGAAATGGTACAAATAGTGACGAACTGGTACGAGCTCGTACGTGTATGTACAATATGGGCCAAATCGTACAATTTGGTCCGAACTGGTAAGAAATTCGAGATGGAATGAAAAAGTACAAAATCGTACGAAATGGTATGAACTAGTACGATGTTGACAAAATGGTACGAAATTTTACCAGTTTTTGCAACATGGGCCAAATCGTACGATTTGGTCCGAACTGGTACAAATCATACGAAATGGTATGAAATGGTACAAATAGGTACGAAATCGTACGAACTGGTACGAACTCGAAAAAAATGGTATGAACTCGTACGAGTATGTACAATATGGGCCAAATCGTACGATTTCTTCCGAATTGGTAGGAAATCCCACGAAATGGTATGATCAGGTACGAAATGGTATGAACTAGTACGAACTCAAAAAATGATACGAAATCGAACCATTTTATTCAATAAGTGCCAAATCGTACGATTTGGTCCGAACTGGTACGAAATCATACTAAATGGTGTGAAATGGTACAAACAGGTACGAAGTTGTACGAACTGGTACGATCTCGTAAAAAATGGTACGAACTCGTACGAGTTTGTACAAAATGGGCCAAATTGTACGATCTGGTCGAAACTATTATGAACGGGTACGAAATCGTACGAAATGGTATGAATAGTACGATCTCGAAAAAATGGTTCGAAATCGTACTAGTTTATACAATATGGGCCAAATCGTACGATTTGGTCCGACCTGGTTCAAAATCACACGAAATGGTATGAAATGGTACAAACAGGTACGAAATCGTACGAACTAGTATGAACTTGTACGAGTTTGTACAATATGTGCCAAATCGTACGATTTGGTCCGAACTGGTACGAAATCACACGAAATGGTATGAAATGGTACAAACAGGTACGAAATCGTACGAACTAGTATGAAATCGTACGAGTTGGTACAATATGGGCCAAATCGTACCATTTGTTCCGAACTTGTACGAAATCAGACGAAATGGTATGAATAGGTACGAAATGGTATGAACTACTACGAACTCGAAAAATTGGTACGAAATCGTACCAGTTTATACAATAAGGGCCAAATCGTACGATTTGGACCGAACTTGTACGAAATCATACGAAATGGTATGAAATGGTAGAAACAGGTACGAAATCGTACGAACTGGTACGAGTTTGTACAATATGGGCCAAATCGTACGATTTGGTCCGAACTGGTACGAAATCACACGAAATGGTATGAAATTGTACAAGCAGGTATGAAATCGTACGAACTGGTACGAACTCGTACAAGTTTGTACAATATGGGCCAAATCGTACGATTTGGTCAGAACTGGTACAAAATCACACGAAATGGCATGAAATGGAACAAACAGGTACGGAATCGTACGAGCTCGTACGAGCATGTACAATATGGGCCAAATTGTACAATTTGGTCCGAACTGGTACGAAATTACACGAAATGTTATGAACAAGTACAAAATCGTACGAAATGGTATAAACTAGTACGAACTCAAAAATATGGTACGAAATCGTACCAGTTTATACAATATGGGCCAAATTGTACAATTTTGTCTGAACTGGTATGAGTTTGTACGATATGGGCCAAATCGTACGATTTGCTCTGAATTGGTATGAAATCACACGAAATGGTATGAAATTGTACAAACAGGTACGAAATAGTACAAACTGGTACGAACTCGTACGAGTATGTACAATATGGGCCAAATCGTACGATTTGGTCCGAACTGGTACGAAATCACACGAAATGGTACAAATAGTGACGAACTGGTACGAGCTCGTACGTGTATGTACAATATGGGCCAAATCGTACAATTTGGTCCGAACTGGTAAGAAATGACACGAGATGGTATGAAAAAGTACGAAATCGTACGAAATGGTATGAACTAGTACGATGTTAAAAAAATGGTACGAAATTGTACCAGTTTTTGCAACATGGGCCAAATCGTACGATTTGGTCCGAACTGGTACGAAATCATACGAAATGGAACAAACAGGTACGAAATCGAACGAACTGTACGAACTCGAAAAAATGGTATGAACTCGTACGAGTATGTACAATATGGGCCAAATCGTACGATTTGGTCCGAATTGGTACGAAATCCCACGAAATGGTATTAACAGGTACGAAATCGAACGAAATGGTATGAACTAGTACGAACTCTTAAAAATGGTACGAAATCGTACCATTTTATACAGTAAGGGCCAAATCATACGATTTGGTCCGAACTGGTACGAAATCATACAAATGGTGTGAAATGGTACAAATAGGTACGAAATTGTACGAACTGGTACGATCTCGTAAAAAATGGAACTAACTCGTACGAGTTTGTACAAAATGGGCCAAATTGTACGATTTGGTCGAAACTATTACGAACAGGTACGAAATCGTACGAAATGGTATGAATAGTACGAACTCGAAAAAATGGTTTGAAATCGTACTAGTTTATACAATATGGGCCAAATCGTACGATTTGGTCCGACCTGGTACGAAATCACACGAAATGGTATGAAATGGTACAAACAGGTACGAAATCGTACGAACTAGTACGAACTCGTACGAGTTTGTACAATATGGACCAAATCGTACGATTTGGTCCGAACTGGTACGAAATCACACGAAATGGTATGAAGTGGTACAAACAGGTACGAAATCGTACGAACTGGTACGAACTCGTACGAGTTGGTACAATATGGGCCAAATCGTAGCATTTGTTCCGAACTGGTACGAAATCAGACGAAATGGTATGAATAGGTACGAAATGGTATGAACTACTACGAACTCAAAAAATTGGTACGAAATCGTTCCAGTTTATACAATAAGGGCCAAATCGTATGATTTGGTCCGAACTTGTACGAAATCATACGAAATGGTATGAAATGGTAGAAACAGGTACGAAATGTACGAACTGGTACGAGTTTGTACAATATGGGCCAAATCGTACGATTTGGTCCGAACTGGTACGAAATCACACGAAATGGTATGAAATTGTACAAGCAGGTATGAAATCGTACGAACTGGTACGAACTCGTACAAGTTTGTACAATATGGGCCAAATCGTACGATTTGGTCAGAACTGGTACAAAATCACACGAAATGGCATGAAATGGAACAAACAGGTACGGAATCGTACGAGCTCGTACGAGCATGTACAATATGGGCCAAATTGTACAATTTGGTCCGAACTGGTACGAAATTACACGAAATGTTATGAACAAGTACAAAATCGTACGAAATGGTATGAACTAGTACGAACTCAAAAATATGGTACGAAATCGTACCAGTTTATACAATATGGGCCAAATTGTACAATTTTGTCTGAACTGGTATGAGTTTGTACGATATGGGCCAAATCGTACGATTTGCTCTGAATTGGTATGAATCACACGAAATGGTATGAAATTGTACAAACAGGTACGAAATAGTACAAACTGGTACGAACTCGTACGAGTATGTACAATATGGGCCAAATCGTACGATTTGGTCCGAACTGGTACGAAATCACACGAAATGGTACAAATAGTGACGAACTGGTACGAGCTCGTACGTGTATGTACAATATGGGCCAAATCGTACAATTTGGTCCGAACTGGTAAGAAATGACACGAGATGGTATGAAAAAGTACGAAATCGTACGAAATGGTATGAACTAGTACGATGTTGAAAAAATGGTGCGAAATTTTACCAGTTTTTGCAACATGGGCCAAATCGTACGATTTGGTCCGAACTGGTACGAAATCATACGAAATGGTATGAAATGGTACAAATAGGTACGAAATCGTACGAACTGGTACGAACTCGAAAAAATGGTATGAACTCGTACGAGTATGTACAATATGGGCCAAATCGTACGATTTCTTCCGAATTGGTAGGAAATCCCACGAAATGGTATTATCAGGTACGAAATGGTATGAACTAGTACGAACTCAAAAAAATGGTACGAAATCGAACCATTTTATTCAATAAGTGCCAAATCGTACGATTTGGTCCGAACTGGTACGAAATCATACTAAATGGTGTGAAATGGTACAAACAGGTACGAAGTTGTACGAACTGGTACGATCTCGTAAAAAATGGTACGAACTCGTACGAGTTTGTACAAAATGGGCCAAATTGTACGATCTGGTCGAAACTATTATGAACGGGTACGAAATCGTACGAAATGGTATGAATAGTACGATCTCGAAAAAATGGTTCGAAATCGTACTAGTTTATACAATATGGGCCAAATCGTACGATTTGGTCCGACCTGGTTCAAAATCACACGAAATGGTATGAAATGGTACAAACAGGTACGAAATCGTACGAACTAGTATGAACTTGTACGAGTTTGTACAATATGTGCCAAATCGTACGATTTGGTCCGAACTGGTACGAAATCACACGAAATGGTATGAAATGGTACAAACAGGTACGAAATCGTACGAACTAGTATGAAATCGTACGAGTTGGTACAATATGGGCCAAATCGTACCATTTGTTCCGAACTTGTACGAAATCAGACGAAATGGTATGAATAGGTACGAAATGGTATGAACTACTACGAACTCGAAAAATTGGTACGAAATCGTACCAGTTTATACAATAAGGGCCAAATCGTACGATTTGGACCGAACTTGTACGAAATCATACGAAATGGTATGAAATGGTAGAAACAGGTACGAAATCGTACGAACTGGTACGAGTTTGTACAATATGGGCCAAATCGTACGATTTGGTCCGAACTGGTACGAAATCACACGAAATGGTATGAAATTGTACAAGCAGGTATGAAATCGTACGAACTGGTACGAACTCGTACAAGTTTGTACAATATGGGCCAAATCGTACGATTTGGTCAGAACTGGTACAAAATCACACGAAATGGCATGAAATGGAACAAACAGGTACGGAATCGTACGAGCTCGTACGAGCATGTACAATATGGGCCAAATTGTACAATTTGGTCCGAACTGGTACGAAATTACACGAAATGTTATGAACAAGTACAAAATCGTACGAAATGGTTGTACTAGTACGAACTCAAAAATATGGTACGAAATCGTACCAGTTTATACAATATGGGCCAAATTGTACAATTTTGTCTGAACTGGTATGAGTTTGTACGATATGGGCCAAATCGTACGATTTGCTCTGAATTGGTATGAAATCACACGAAATGGTATGAAATTGTACAAACAGGTACGAAATAGTACAAACTGGTACGAACTCATACGAGTATGTACAATATGGGCCAAATCGTACGATTTGGTCCGAACTGGTACGAAATCACACGAAATGGTACAAATAGTGACGAACTGGTACGAGCTCGTACGTGTCTGTACAATATGGGCCAAATCGTACAATTTGGTCCGAACTGGTAAGAAATGACACGAGATGGTATGAAAAAGTACGAAATCGTACGAAATGGTATGAACTAGTACGATGTTAAAAAAATGGTACGAAATTGTACCAGTTTTTGCAACATGGGCCAAATCGTACGATTTGGTCCGAACTGGTACGAAATCATACAAATGGAACAAACAGGTACGAAATCGAACGAACTGTACGAACTCGAAAAAATGGTATGAACTCGTACGAGTATGTACAATATGGGCCAAATCGTACGATTTGGTCCGAATTGGTACGAAATCCCACGAAATGGTATTAACAGGTACGAAATCGAACGAAATGGATGAACTAGTACGAACTCTTAAAAATGGTACGAAATCGTACCATTTTATACAGTAAGGGCCAAATCATACGATTTGGTCCGAACTGGTACGAAATCATACGAAATGGTGTGAAATGGTACAAATAGGTACGAAATTGTACGAACTGGTACGATCTCGTAAAAAATGGAACTAACTCGTACGAGTTTGTACAAAATGGGCCAAATTGTACGATTTGGTCGAAACTATTACGAACAGGTACGAAATCGTACGAAATGGTATGAATAGTACGAACTCGAAAAAATGTTTGAAATCGTACTAGTTTATACAATATGGGCCAAATCGTACGATTTGGTCCGACCTGGTACGAAATCACACGAAATGGTATGAAATGGTACAAACAGGTACGAAATCGTACGAACTAGTACGAACTCGTACGAGTTTGTACAATATGGACCAAATCGTACGATTTGGTCCGAACTGGTACGAAATCACACGAAATGGTATGAAGTGGTACAAACAGGTACGAAATCGTACGAACTGGTACGAACTCGTACGAGTTGGTACAATATGGGCCAAATCGTAGCATTTGTTCCGAACTGGTACGAAATCAGACGAAATGGTATGAATAGGTACGAAATGGTATGAACTACTACGAACTCAAAAAATTGGTACGAAATCGTTCCAGTTTATACAATAAGGGCCAAATCGTATGATTTGGTCCGAACTTGTACGAAATCATACGAAATGGTATGAAATGGTAGAAACAGGTACGAAATGTACGAACTGGTACGAGTTTGTACAATATGGGCCAAATCGTACGATTTGTCCGAACTGGTACGAAATCACACGAAATGGTATGAAATTGTACAAGCAGGTATGAAATCGTACGAACTGGTACGAACTCGTACAAGTTTGTACAATATGGGCCAAATCGTACGATTTGGTCAGAACTGGTACAAAATCACACGAAATGGCATGAAATGGAACAAACAGGTACGGATTCGATGAGCTCGTACGAGCTCGTACGAGCATGTACAATATGGGCCAAATTGTACAATTTGGTCCGAACTGGTACGAAATTACACGAAATGTTATGAACAAGTACAAAATCGTACGAAATGGTATAAACTAGTATGAACTCAAAAATATGGTACGAAATCGTACCAGTTTATACAATATGGGCCAAATTGTACAATTTTGTCTGAACTGGTATGAGTTTGTACGATATGGGCCAAATCGTACGATTTGCTCTGAATTGGTATGAAGTCACCGAAATGGTCTGAAATTGTACAAACAAGTACGAAATAGTACAAACTGGTACGAACTCGTACGAGTATGTACAATATGGGCCAAATCGTACGATTTGGTCCGAACTGGTACGAAATCACACGAAATGGTACAAATAGTGACGAACTGGTACGAGCTCGTACGTGTATGTACAATATGGGCCAAATCGTACAATTTGGTCCGAACTGGTAAGAAATGACACGAGATGGTATGAAAAAGTATGAAATCGTACGAAATGGTATGAACTAGTACGATGTTGAAAAAATGGTACGAAATTTTAACAGTTTTTGCAACATGGGCCAAATAGTACGATTTGGTCCGAACTGGTACGAAATCATACGAAATGGTATGAAATGGTACAAATAGGTACGAAATCGTACGAACTGCTACGAACTCGAAAAAATGGTATGAACTCGTACAAGTATGTATATGGGCCAAATCGTACGATTTCTTCCGAATTGGTAGGAAATCCCACGAAATGGTATTATCATGTACGAAATGGTATGAACTTGTACGAACTCAAAAAAATGGTACGAAATCGTACCATTTTTACAATAAGGGCCAAATCATACGATTTGGTCCGAACTGGTACGAAATCATACGAAATGGTGTGAAATGGTACAAATAGGTACGAAGTGGTACGAACTGGTACGATCTCGTAAAAAATGGAACTAACTCGTACGAGTTTGTACAAAATGGGCCAAATTGTACGATTGGTCGAAACTATTATGAACGGGTACGAAATCGTACGAAATGGTATGAATAGTACGAACTCGAAAAAAATGGTTTGAAATCGTACTAGTTTATACAATATGGGCCAAATCGTACGATTTGGTCCGACCTGGTACGAAATCACACGAAATGGTATGAAATGGTACAAACAGGTACGAAATCGTACGATTTGGTCCGAACTGGTACGAAATCACACGAAATGGTATGAAATGGTACAAACAGGTATGATATCGTACGAACTAGTATGAAATCGTACGAGTTGGTACAATATGGGCCAAATCGTACCATTTGTTCCGAACTTGTACGAAATCAGACGAAATGGTATGAATAGGTACGAAATGGTATGAACTACTACGAACTCGAAAAATTGGTACGAAATCGTACCAGTTTATACAATAAGGGCCAAATCGTACGATTTGGACCGAACTTGTACGAAATCATACGAAATGGTATGAAATGGTAGAAACAGGTACGAAATCGTACGAACTGGTACGAGTTTGTACAATATGGACCAAATCGTACAATTTGGTCCGAACTGGTACGAAATCACACGAAATGGTATGAAATTGTACAAGCAGGTATGAAATCGTACTAACTGGTACGAACTCGTACAAGTTTGTACAATATGGGCCAAATCGTACGATTTGGTCAGAACTGGTACAAAATCACACGAAATGGCATGAAATGGAACAAACAGGTACGGAATCGTACGAGCTCCTACGAGCATGTACAATATGGGCCAAATTGTACAATTTGGTCCGAACTGGTACGAAAATACACGAAATGTTATGAACATGTACAAAATCGTACGAAATGGTATGAACTAGCAGGAACTCAAAAATATGGTACGAAATCGTACCAGTTTATACAATATGGGCCAAATTGTACAATTTTGTCTGAACTGGTATGAGTTTGTACGATATGGGCCAAATCGTACGATTTGCTCTGAATTGGTATGAAATCACACGAAATGGTATGAAACTGGTACGATTTGGCCCATATTGTAGAAACGGGTACGAAATAGTACAAACTGGTACGAACTCGTACGAGTATGTACAATATGGGCCAAATCGTACGATTTGGTCCGAACTGGTACGAAATCACACAAAATGGTACAAATAGTGACGAACTGGTACGAGCTCGTACGTGTATGTACTATATGGGCCAAATCGTACAATTTGGTCCGAACTGGTAAGAAATGACAAGAGATGGTATGAAAAAGTACGAAATCGTACGAAATGGTATGAACTAGTACGATGTTAAAAAAATGGTACGAAATTGTACCAGTTTTTGCAACATGGGCCAAATCGTACGATTTGGTCCGAACTGGTACGAAATCATACGAAATGGAACAAACAGGTACGAAATCGATCGAACTGGTACGAACTCGAAAAAATGGTATGAACTCGTACGAGTATGTACAATATGGGCCAAATCGTACGATTTGGTCCGAATTGGTACGAAATCCCACGAAATGGTATTAACAGGTACGAAATCGAACGAAATGGTATG
This sequence comes from Astragalus membranaceus, assembly GCA_039519185.1. Taxonomy (NCBI): domain Eukaryota; kingdom Viridiplantae; phylum Streptophyta; class Magnoliopsida; order Fabales; family Fabaceae; genus Astragalus; species Astragalus membranaceus. The sequence goes on from CM076849.1 coordinate 101,492,509, forward strand.
AACTAGTACGAACTCTTAAAAATGGTACGAAATCGTACCATTTTATACAGTAAGGGCCAAATCATACGATTTGGTCCGAACTGGTACGAAATCATACGAAATGGTGTGAAATGGTACAAATAGGTACGAAATTGTACGAACTGGTACGATCTCGTAAAAAATGGAACTAACTCGTACGAGTTTGTACAAAATGGGCCAAATTGTACGATTTGGTCGAAACTATTACGAATAGGTACGAAATCGTACGAAATGGTATGAATAGTACGAACTCGAAAAAAATGGTTTAAAATCGTACTAGTTTATACAATATGGGCCAAATCGTACGATTTGGTCCGACCTGGTACGAAATCACACGAAATGGTATGAAATGGTACAAACAGGTACGAAATCGTACGAACTAGTATGAACTCGTACGAGTTTGTACAATATGGACCAAATCGTACGATTTGGTCCGAACTGGTACGAAATCACACGAAATGGTATGAAGTGGTACAAACAGGTACGAAATCGTACGAACAGGTACGAACTCGTACGAGTTGGTACAATATGGGCCAAATCGTAGCATTTGTTCCGAACTGGTACGAAATCAGACGAAATGGTATGAATAGGTACGAAATGGTATGAACTACTACGAACTCGAAAAATAGGAACGAAATCGTTCCAGTTTATACAATAAGGGCCAAATCGTATGATTTGGTCCGAACTTGTACGAAATCATACGAAATGGTATGAAATGGTAGAAACAGGTACGAAATCGTACGAACTAGTACGAGTTTGTACAATATGGGCCAAATCGTACGAGTGGCCGCTGAATGGCCCGAAACGTCTTGATGAATTTTTTGTTGTAGGCCTATGGCCGATGTTGTGATTTAGTGTTGATGTCGCCTGAGTGGCAAAGTCGTTTGTTGATGTTGTTGTCGTGTTGTTAAATTATGTGGCTTGTTGTACAACTGTTATGCACTCTGCGAACTTCATTGTGATGCTGTGATGATTGATGAATTTTGTTATCCTTAAGGGTAGATGAGTGAGGTAGAATGCAAGCTAGTTTATCAGAGTAGCGCAGCGGAATCTTAGCATGTCGTATTGGGGAGAAACTTTGATAGGGCCTGGGGGTGATCGCGTGGAACCAACGTGATTACGCTCGAATCCCTATCGGAGGTCCTTCGGGAGAGGAGGTGTCTTGTTGTCATTTCTCAAAGTTACCTGGCTGAATAAGTAGGAGGGACGGCCGCCCAATCACTTACCGCCGGTAATCCGAGAAATGGTGATCAGCACGATGGATAGCATTAGTTGTCTAGATGGCTTAGTCGATGGTGGGAGAGTGTTAGCCTTGGCGGATAAAAATTTCGAGGACGAAATTCTTTTTAGGGGGGTTGAGTTGTAACACCCCGATTTTCGTATTAGTACGTTTTTGCTTTATGCACTAATATAATAGTAATTCTTGTGATATATTGTGTGTCTTAGTAAATATGTATTTTAATAATATTTAGTGATTTAATCGATTTTATATATTCACGTGTGTTGGAGTTATCAAATATGTCTAAATGATATTAAACCGTATTTTTATACTACGTCGGTACTATATTATTGTGAGTATCTATTTTTGTTGTTTATAGAGTATTTATATTTGAAATATTATTGTTTTAGTTGAAGATTTTATTTTATAAAATATTAGTATTTGAAATGTTATTTATAGGGAACTATTTTAGCCTGGTATGGTGAAATTAGGCTTCAAAAATGATTTAAAACTGATTTTTGGACTTTACTACTCGCATACAACTCCTTTCTTCTTACTGCATACACCCCCTTAGCTAATCCAATCGCGCTGCAGTCCAGCCCATACGCGCTCACTACCAGCCCACACGTGGATCCGACCCGTTTCCAGCTTCTTCTTCCTCAAAACTGCAATTCGCGCAGCGACAGCCCCAAAAGCCCTAACCTCCTTCCTCCACTTCGTTCAACTCCTCCAAGACATGGCTTGCTTCAAAAATTGACCCGCCCACTCGAAATTCCCTTCTGATTCCGTTTCTGGCCTTAGTTTCAACGTTTGGAGTGCCATCTTCTCCGTTACAGTCGCACACCGCCGCCCCGTTTGAACCGTAACCGCCACCACCGATGGTATCGTCGCCACCACACGCCAGAACCTCCTTGCCTCGCCCTCTCCGCGTGTTCCTCTCACCATGACAGAACGATTCTCCTCCATTCGAACCCATCACTGCCACCGCAACCAGCCACGGTCTTGACTGCTGACAGAACCGCCACAGCCCACACGTACTGCAGCCCTTGTTTTGAATGCACCCTTTGGTCAGTTTTACTCTTTCTCTGCTTTCATTTATTTAAAGTTTAATCACGTGAAAGATAAACTGAACCAAATATGTAGGATCTTGATACCGTCTGTACTTGAGTTTCAAAAAGCAAAGATGATTTCTGTGCAGCCTTTAATTCCCAAGCCAGAAATACTTTCAGTACCAAATTAAAATGCTGGGTCATGCTACAATCTTCGCTAGCCATATACCATGACCTCAGTATGTTTAATTGCCATCATTAAACTAAATTATATTTTTAAAAGGTATTTGTTAAAGATGATTTACAATAATATTTAAATATATTTATAGTGACTTTCGTATTTTAGTTTCCAAGCTATTAACGTAACTTAAATTACTAATATCTTAGTATGTCCTTTATAAACTATTTTGACAATGAAGAAGGAATTTTATAGTTAATTCATTAAAAGAGTGATTGAGTATATTTCATATATTTAGTATATGACTTTTGTACTGTCATTGTTGTTGTTGTTGCACGATTGTACGCGATCAAGTGACACATAATCTTGTTGGAGTTGGATCACGCTCGAGAACCCGTGACATTCTTTTGTTGTGCCAAAGGAACTATTGAAATTGGATATCAGGTAAGGGTGGGTCTCATCTTCTCTATAATAGGGTCTTATGATGGGGACTAAGTAGGGGTAGGCTCTATGTATGCCGTTTTATGTATTTCTAGTGATTATTGATGAACCCTAGGCATATGACAACTTGTTGTTGAGAAATTGTGGTTTGCGTGCTAAGTGCTTGGATACTCCTTGATGGTATTGTGATTGATAATGATTCGGTGGATGATTTTTGACGACTCCTTATGTGTTCATGATTGATTTGTGATGTGATATTATTTTTACGGGTTATATGCGATTTGAAATTGTTTGTATGAGTTGTATGTGAGTTGATGAAGTTGTGTTGCTCGAATTCATTGTTGTTGGTGTCATAGTCGCATAGGGCGCCATTTTTGTGTTTATGATGTTGCGGGATTTTCTTGTCTAGTGTGCTGGGTTGCTGTGTCAAGGTGCAGGGTGCCCTGCTGGGCGCCTGTCTCAGTTGCCTATCTGTGTGTCCCATTTTTTAAAAATAAAAACTTATAATTTCTGAAGGTTGCTGGGCGCCCAAGTGGCTGTCCCCGGTGGTCACTGCTGTGACATTGAAAAGATGTTTTGGTGTCTTTAAAAATCCCCTTTGAGTATAACTAACAGTTTTAACGTTTTAGTGTCAAAATGGGTGACAAATGACGATGATGCCCTTAGTGGCTAGTTAAATGACTGTTTTGCCCTTAGTGGCTAATATTATTTATAACGACGTGTAAATGACTGTTTTGCCCTTAGTGGCTAATATTATTTATAACGACGTGTAAATGACTGTTTTGCCCTTAGTGGCTAATATTATTTATAGTGACGTGTAAATGACTGTTTTGCCCTCGGTGGCTATTGTTTGAGTTGATGATGTTTGTGATTAAGTGACGATGAAAACCCAGTGCCGTTTTGAGGCCCAAAAGGCTAAGTGATGTTAAGGCCTAAAAGGCTAAGTGATGTTATTGTGTGTGAATTGTGAATGGACAGGTGCTGTGCCTTTATTTGGCAAATTGGTAAGTGATGGGTCACATAGTTGACCGTGATTGTGTAATTTGTGCGTGATGCATGTTATAGTGTCTCATGCATCCCATATGCATAAACCCAGTGACGTTTTGAGGCCCAAAAGGCTAAGTGACGATGAGGCCGTAATGGCTAAGAGACGTTTGTGAAAAGGTACCTCATGCATATGCCCGCGAGTGGGTTGAATTTCATACTCCTGCATGACATTGTGACGACTCGTTGTGCCGAGTAACTTGATGATGAGATTGACTGTTTACCCTTGCTGATGGAATTGATTGTTTTATCCTTGATGATTGACTTGATGTTTCGTGGTGTGGTCTATATAGTGTCATAACTCTAGCTTAGTGCTTATCATATGCTTTATTATATAGTTAAATGAACTCACCCCTTCTGTTTGAATGTTACCCCTATGCGGTAACGTGCAGGTGAGCACGAGTGAAGGCTTAGGAACCTTCGCTAGCTGAGTCGGGTCGTCTGCTCTGATATGTAACACTTGGGGGAAATAGAACGTTGTTTTAGTTTATTCAAGACTGTGTATAATTGTTGGACTTTCCACTGTGAAGTTGTAATTTATTTGACAATGACGTTTTGAAAGTATTATAAGACTGTTTTCAAAAAGTGAGTAATTTGGCGTGTGATGTTTAACGAAGTAAGTGTGACATCCCTTGTGGTGTAATTAAAATTTTGCTCTGATTTTTACGCTAATAAATTAACGGGTAGAAAAGGGGTGTTACATTAGTGGTATCAGAGCAATGGTTGGTCCGTCCGGCCAAGTCGTAGAGTCGTTGTGTCGGTTAACGACCAACTGTTGTCTTTTAGTCTTGACCATTGGTTTGTGTTGTAGTGATGTTCCTGCAGGTACAGGTAAACGGAAGCTGCTAATGGTAAATGAACTAATGGGGGAGATGCCCCTGCTGGTATTGTGTACTGTTGTTATTGAAACTACTATTGATGTTGCCGTTTGTTTGTTGCTGCTTGCTGTGTCGCTGAAAATCGACTACTGTGCTATTTTATCGTGCTAATTAGGTGCCGTTGTTGTTTTAATTTACACCAAGTTGCTGCTACTGTTTAATCACTGTTGCTGAAATTACTGTGCTGTTGCGGTTTAATTGCTGTTGGTTGCAAAAAGCTATTTTCGAGAATTGTTGCTGTTTCTGAGAACCGTTTTATTTGAGTAATACTAGTGCCTTGTGCTATGTAGTTTTGTGATCTGAAAGGTAAAATGATTTCTGAAATTGTTTTTGAAATGTCTAATGGACGATTTTACGGTTGGATACTAAAATTAGTAATAAAATCTATTTTTTAATGAATGAACGTGGGTGTTGAAGTGGTGGAGATCAAAGGAAATGAAATTATTTTTGACTTAGGATTTTAAATGAGGAAGTATAGAGGTGAAGTTTTTGTTGGATTGGAAAATGATTTTTCTAGTTGGTTTTAATTGAAGCAGAGTAATGATTTGTCGTTGCGTCGATTTTAAAAACCTTGTCAAAAATGATTCAATGACGACTTTGAAACTAGTATTGGGTTTCTTTGGGAGCAAAACTGTATTAGTATGTATGAAACCTTGTGTGCTCTATGATGTTTAAATGGGTTAAGAAATTTGGCGTGCTCTATGTATTGTTTGATTTATATGGAATATGTATTGCTTGTAATTTACATAGCGAGTGTGTTGAAATGATTGATGTATTTTTAATTGGTTGGTATATGATTATTGGGAAGTTTAAAACTATGCTTGATGGCTGAATTTGTGGCTGCTATGCTGTCATTGTAACGGAAAAATGTTTTTGCAATATCTTTTGAACCAGGAGTCCGATTTGAGTAAACTAAAATGTTTCGGAAAGCATATTCAGAGGTCTAACTGAATGTTCTAATTTCAAGGCAAGATTGACTGGTTCCGGTGTTGTTGATTTTTAGGCGTGTCAGTTGATTTAAGTTGTTGTGTTGTCGGTGGCCTAGTGCCCTAGTTGCTGTTGTTGTTGGTTATGGGATTGTTGGTCCCGGAGTTGTCTCCGCATTGTTGCTTTGCTGTGCTTTGTGGTTGCCTTGTTGATGATAATGATTTTTCTTTGATGTTGTTGGTTGTTGTGTTGTGGGTAACGCCGAATGGCCCACAGTGTTTTGTAGTGGGTACCGCCGATATGGCCCACGTTGTTTTGCCAAGGGTACCGCTGAATGGCCCGAAACGTCTTGATGAATTTTGTGTTGTAGGCCTATGGCCGATGTTGTGATTTAGTGTTGATGTCGCCTGAGTGGCAAAGTCGTTTGTTGATGTTGTTGTCGTATTGTTAAATTATGTGGCTTGTTGTACAACTGTTATGCACTCTGCGAACTTCATTGTGATGCTGTGATGATTGATGAATTTTGTTATCCTTAAGGGTAGATCAGTGAGGTAGAATGCAAGTTAGTTTATCAGAGTAGCGCAGCGGAATCTTAGCATGTCGTATTGGGGAGAAACTTTGATAGGGCCTGGGGGTGATCGCGTGGTACCAACGTGATTACGCTCGAATCCCTATCGGAGGTCCTTCGGGAGAGGAGGTGTCTGGTTGTCATTTCTCAAAGTTACCTGGCTGAATAAGTAGGAGGGACGGCCGCCCAATCACTTACCGCCGGTAATCCGAGAAATGGTGATCAGCACGATGGATAGCATTAGTTGTCTAGATGGCTTAGTCGTTGGTGGAAGAGTGTTAGCCTTGGCGGATAAAAATTTCGAGGACGAAATTTTTTTTAGGGGGGTTGAGTTGTAACACCCCGATTTTCGTATTAGTACGTTTTTGCTTTATGCACTAATATAATAGTAATTCTTGTGATATATTGTGTGTCTTAGTAAATATGTATTTTAATAATATTTAGTGATTTAATCGATTTTATATATTCACGTGTGTTGGAGTTATCAAATATGTCTAAATGATATTAAACCGTATTTTTATACTACGTCGGTACTATATTATTGTGAGTATCTATTTTTGTTGTTTATAGAGTATTTATATTTGAAATATTATTGTTTTAGTTGAAGATTTTATTTTATAAAATATTAGTATTTGAAATGTTATTTATAGGGAACTATTTTAGCCTGGTATGGTGAAATTAGGCTTCAAAAATGATTTAAAACTGATTTTTGGACTTTACTACTCGCATACAACTCCTTTCTTCTTACTGCATACACCCCCCTTAGCTAATCCAATCGCACTGCAGTCCAGCCCATACGCGCTCACTACCAGCCCACACGTGGATCCGACCCATTTCCAGCTTCTTCTTCCTCAAAACTGCAATTCGCGCAGCGACAGCCCCAAAAGCCCTAACCTCCTTCCTCCACTTCGTTCTCCTCCTCCAAGACATGGCTTGCTTCAAAAATTGACCCGCCCACTCGAAATTCCCTTCTGATTCCGTTTCTGGCCTTAGTTTCAACGTTTGGAGTGCCATCTTCTCCGTTACAGTCGCACACCGCCGCCCCGTTTGAACCGTAACCGCCACCACCAATGGTATCGTCGCCACCACACGCCAGAACCTCCTTGCCTCGCCCTCTCCGCGTGTTCCTCTCACCATGACAGAACGATTCTCCTCCATTCGAACCCATCACTGCCACCGCAACCAGCCACGGTCTTGACTGCTGACAGAACCGCCACAGCCCACACGTACTGCAGCCCTTGTTTTGAATGCACCCTTTGGTCAGTTTTACTCTTTCTCTGCTTTCATTTATTTAAAGTTTAATCACGTGAAAGATAAACTGAACCAAATATGTAGGATCTTGATACCGTCTGTACTTGAGTTTCAAAAAGCAAAGATGATTTCTGTGCAGCCTTTAATTCCCAAGCCAGAAATACTTTCAGTACCAAATTAAAATGCTGGGTCATGCTACAATCTTCGCTAGCCATATACCATGACCTCAGTATGTTTAATTGCCATCATTAAACTAAATTATATTTTTAAAAGGTATTTGTTAAAGATGATTTACAATAATATTTAAATATATTTATAGTGACTTTCTTATTTTAGTTTCCAAGCTATTAACGTAACTTAAATTACTAATATCTTAGTATGTCCTTTTTAAACTATTTTGACAATGAAGAAGGAATTTTATAGTTAATTCATTAAAAGAGTGATTGAGTATATTTCATATATTTAGTATATGACTTTTGTACTGTCATTGTTGTTGTTGTTGCACGATTGTACGCGATCAAGTGACACATAATCTTGTTGGAGTTGGATCACGCTCGAGAACCCGTGACATTCTTTTGTTGTGCCAAAGGAACTATTGAAATTGGATATCAGGTAAGGGTGGGTCTCATCTTCTCTATAATAGGGTCTTATGATGGGGACTAAGTAGGGGTAGGCTCTATGTATGCCGTTTTATGTATTTCTAGTGATTATTGATGAACCCTAGGCATATGACAACTTGTTGTTGAGAAATTGTGGTTTGCGTGCTAAGTGCTTGGATACTCCTTGATGGTATTGTGATTGATAATGATTCGGTGGATGATTTTTGACGACTCCTTATGTGTTCATGATTGATTTGTGATGTGATATTATTTTTACGGTTGATATGCGATTTGAAATTGTTTGTATGAGTTGTATGTGAGTTGATGAAGTTGTGTTGCTCGAATTCATTGTTGTTGGTGTCATAGTCGCATAGGGCGCCATTTTTGTGTTTATGATGTTGCTGGATTTTGTTGTCTAGTGTGCTGGGTTGCTGTGTCCAGGTGCAGGGTGCCTTGCTGGGCGCCTGTCTCAGTTGCCTATCTGTGTGTCCCATTTTTTAAAAATAAAAACTTATAATTTCTGAAGGTTGCTGGGCGCCCAAGTGGCTGTCCCCGGTGGTCACTGCTGTGACATTGAAAAGATGTTTTGGTGTTTTTAAAAATCCCCTTTGAGTATAACTAACAGTTTTAACGTTTTAGTGTCAAAATGGGTGATAAATGACGATGATGCCCTTAGTGGCTAGTTAAATGACTGTTTTTCCCTTAGTGGCTAATATTATTTATAACGACGTGTAAATGACTGTTTTGCCCTTAGTGGCTAATATTATTTATAACGACGTGTAAATGACTGTTTTGCCCTTAGTGGCTAATATTATTTATAATGACGTGTAAATGACTGTTTTGCCCTCGGTGGCTATTGTTTGAGTTGATGATGTTTGTGATTAAGTGACGATGAAAACCCAGTGACGTTTTGAGGCCCAATGTTAAGGCCTAAAAGGCTAAGTGATGTTATTGTGTGTGAATTGTGAATGGACAGGTGCTGTGCCTTTATTTGGCAAATTGGTAAGTGATGGGTCACATAGTTGACCGTGACTGTGTAATTTGTGCGTGATGCATGTTATAGTGTCTCATGCATTCCATATGCATAAACCCAGTGAGGTTTTGAGGCCCAAAAGGCTAAGTGACGATGAGGCCGTAATGGCTAAGCGACGTTTGTGAAAAGGTACCTCATGCATATGCCCGCGAGTGGGTTGCATTTCATACTCCTGCATGACATTGTGACGACTCGTTGTGCCGAGTAACTTGATGATGAGATTGACTGTTTACCCTTGCTGATGGAATTGACTGTTTTATCCTTGATGATTGACTTGATGTTTCGTGGTGTGGTCTATATAGTGTCATAACTCTAGCTTAGTGCTTATCATATGCTTTATTATATAGTTAGATGAACTCACCCCTTCTGTTTGAATGTTACCCCTATGCGGTAACGTGCAGGTGAGCACGAGTGAAGGCTTAGGAACCTTCGCTAGCTGAGTCGGGTCGTCTGCTCTGATATGTAACACTTGGGGGAAATAGAACGTTGTTTTAGTTTATTCAAGAGTGTGTATAATTGTTGGACTTTCCGCTGTGAAGTTGTAATTTATTTAACAATGACGTTTTGAAAGTATTATAAGACTGTTTTCAAAAAGTGAGTAATTTGGCGTGTGATGTTTAACGAAGTAAGTGTGACATCCCTTGTGGTGTAATTAAAATTTTGAAACTCTGATTTTTACGCTAATAAATTAACGGGTAGAAAAGGGGTGTTACAGTATGTGCCATCGAACCACAGATTGAATTTGTATAAGAAGATTTCAGATTTAGTACAAGGCAAAATGAGTGTTGCCGAGTACATGGATGAATTCCAAAACCTATGTTTAATGGGTGAGTTGGAGGAAAATGAAGAGCAAAGAATGAGTCGTTTTCTTCCTGGCCTGAATAAGAACATAGCATTTGCTGTTGAGCTATGTAATTATACTGATTTCGACACTTTGTGCACCTTGTGCTTAAAGATTGAAAATCAAAATAAGAGCAGATATAATGCTGGGAGTTCAAGTGGTTGGTCCAAGGGAGGTGCGTCGAATAGTGCAAATGCAGCCCCTAGCACTAAGCCAAATGTGACTCAACCAAAACAAGGTGAGCCTACTCCTAAACAGTCTAGTATTGCACCCAAAGAGACTAGCCTGTCGAAGGTTAGGTGTTTTAAGTGTCAAGGCTTTGGACACTTTGCTAGAGCTTGCCCTAATCAACGAGTTGTGACCCTCAGAGAGGCGGTCAGCATGCGTGATGAGTTGGCTAAGGAAGAGGAAGAATCTGGTGGCACTGTTGACATGGATGGACCTGAAACTGTTGAAGACGTCGAGGATGAGGTAGAAGAATATGAACCTCCCATCTATGATACTTTGGTGCTTAGAACTTTACAAACTAAAACTGTACCCTTGGCTGGGGATCAAAAGGATCAAATCTTCTACACTAAGTGTCAAGTGAAGGATAAATGGTGTAGTGTCATTGTGGATGGAGGTAGTCGTACCAATGCAGCTTCAACTGAAATGGTGTCTAAGTTAGGATTGCTCACAACAAAACATCCTAAACCTTATGCATTACATTGGTTGGACAATGGGAGTAGTATAAAAGTTACAAAACAGGTTCGTGTGGGGTTAACCATGGGGTCTTATGTTGATGAGATTTTGTGTGATGTTGTGCCCATGGATGCAAGTCATATACTTTTGGGACGTCCTTGGCAATCTGATAGAGACGTGACGCATAGAGGAAGATCAAATGAGTATGAATTGAACTACAAAGGCAAGAGGATTGTGCTGAAACCCATGGCATCAAATGAAGTCCGTTCCATGACTACAAAGAGAGGTAAAAGTCCTAGCCTCACTATGTTTGCTACTGAAAATGAAGTGAAAAATGCTATTGATAATGGTGAATTAGTTTACATGTTGGTTGCAAAGAATGCTAAACAGGATGATATTGAAACTCCTCTTAAACAACAATTGGAAGCTGTCTTGAATGAGTATGACGATGTGTTTCCAAATGAACTACCAATTGGTTTACCACCTGTTCGTGGAATTGAGCATCAAATTGATCTAATGCCGGGAGCACCATTACCAAACAAGGCTGCCTATAGGTGTAATCCGGAGGAGACAAAAGAGTTGCAAAGGCAAATTGAAGAATTGATCAGTATGGGTTATGTGCGTGAATCAATGAGTCCTTGTGCTCTCCCAACGTTGTTGGTTCCTAAGAAGGATGGTTCATGGAGAATGTGTATTGATAGTAGGGCGGTGAACAACATAACCATCAAATATCGCTTTCCCATTCCAAGGTTAGATGATATGCTTGATGAGTTACATGGGTCGGTTATATTCTCAAAAATCGATCTAAGGAGTGGGTATCACCAAATCAGAATGCGTGAAGGTGATGAATGGAAGACGGCATTCAAGACCAAGCATGGTCTATATGAATGGCTGGTTATGCCATTTGGGCTCACGAATGCACCTAGCACCTTCATGAGGCTCATGAACGAAGTACTCAAGCCATTTTTGGGTAAGTTTGTTGTTGTTTACCTTGACGATATCTTGGTGTATAGCAGGTCTAGTGAGGAGCATTTCACTCATTTGAAACAAATCTTTGAAACCCTAAGAGCGCAAAAACTCTATGGGAAGAAGGAGAAGTGTAATTTCTTGGTCGAAAGTGTGGTGTTTCTTGGATATGTTGTGTCTAAAGATGGAGTATCGGTTGATCAAACAAAGGTGGATGCTATCAAAACTTGGCCAAGTCCTACAACAGTTTCGGAGGTGAGATCTTTCCATGGTCTTGCATCATTTTATCGACGTTTTATACAGAATTTCAGCAGTATAACAAGCCCTATTACTGAATGTTTGAAGAAGGGTGCATTTGTGTGGAATGAGCAAGCACAAAGGCTTTTGAGTTGATTAAGTTAAAGCTTTGTGAAGCTCCTGTTTTAGCTTTGCCCGACTTCACTCAACCATTTGAGGTTGAATGTGATGCTAGTGGAGTTGGCATTGGAGCTGTTTTGATACAAAACAAAAGGCCTATAGCTTATTTCTCGGAGAAACTTGGGGGAGCTCGATTGAACTATTGCACCTATGACAAAGAATTCTATGCCATTGTAAGAGCTCTTGATCATTGGAGTCATTATTTGCGTTCTAACCACTTTGTGTTGCATTCAGATCACGAGTCTTTAAAGTATATCAACGGACAACAAAAGTTGAGTCCAAGGCATGCTAAATGGGTTGAATTCCTTCAATCTTTTAATTTCTCTTCAAAATACAAATGTAACATCCTCAAAATAATTAATAGAATTATTTGGATGTTAACCCAATTGAATTATTTTAGTACTTGACTGGTAAATTTATCGAGTGCTAAAATTATTTATTGGTTGTCATCGGATCATTAACCGGATAATACGGATCAAGGAAGTTTCGGAATCGAAATGAGAGATTTAGATCAATATGGTAATTGGACCACGTTACCACTTATTTAATAAATAAATAAATAAGTGTGTGTGTGTGTGTGTGTGTGTGTGTGTGTTAAAAGGAAAGAAAGGAAAGAATTAAGAAAGAAAAGAAAGAAAGCAGCGAGAGAAGAGAAACAGAGAGGGAAAGGAGAAAAGAAAAGAAAAGAGAAAGAAAGGGAGAGGAAGAAGAAGAGGAAAAAGGGGAAGGTTAGGCTCATCAAAACGACTTCCTTCCAACACGAAAAATGCTCAGCGTTACTTCCTCTTCAATTTGGTACCAAGATCTCCATCATCAACTCACTCTCTCTCACTTTGCCATTTTCGAATTTGAGAGGAAAAATTGGAGTTTTTGATGGTTGTGGCTCAAGGGAAGGCTCAGGATGATGTTTAGGAGCGAGCTCAAGGTGGATCACTCGAGTATTGAAGATCGATTGGAAGATTGGAAGCTAGTTGGGTGATTTGGGGTTATGGATGAATAGTAGTTTTGGAGGTTAGGGATGATGAATAGTGTTCATGGAAGATTTCGAGGAATTCGGCATTTCGGTCAAAAGCGGTTTCGTGATCGAGTGGAAAGCTTTGGAAGCGGATTTGAGCGTCGTCGGAACGGAAAGTTTATGCGGGGAATGTTCGTGTGGTTACTCGGTGGATTCGGCCCGCTCGTGGTTCACGCTTCAAGGGTGAGTTCTACTCATGTTTAGGATTTTACGTTTCGAATTAATTAATTAACTGTTTTATCGCTTTCGCTGGACTGGAATATTTCTGGATATTGTCTGTTTCGGGTTAGGAATCGATCGGAGCGAGTCTCGAGTTGTGTCGTGTTGAAATGAAATTTTTTTGGTGAATTGATTTCGAAAGATTTTGACTTAAAAACCGTTTATTGGAAAATATGTCGCGTTCTAATACGATTTGTTTTGATTGAGTCTTTGATCGATTTGATTGATTATGTGACTTTGATTGAGACTGTTTTTATGGTCGTGAAATCTGTTTTCGGTCGGAAAGAGAATCGCTCGAGAACTTTTGGGTCAAAAACCGTTATTTCGGAATATGTCGTATTTTAATAAAATTCGTCTTGATTGAGTTTTTGATTGGATTGATTGATTGTTTGATGTTGATTGGATCTGATTATATGTGTGTGAAAACTGTTTTCAATCGGAACGAGAATCGGAATTAAGCGGAATCGCGATTTTCGCGCGAAACCGCCAAAATCTGCCCTTGACAGACCCCCCTGCTGTCTGTTCGCGCGCCACTCGCGCGCCAGTTGGCAGAACTTACTGTCGGTTCGCGCGCCACTTGCGCGCGGCGCGCCACTCGCGCGCAAAATGGCAGAATTTCAGCAACCAAACACTGTTTTTCGTTTCGCGATAACTTTTGATCCGGGAACCCGATTGAGGTGTTCTAAGATGCGTTGGAAAGCTTATTCAGAGGCCTAACTGAATATTCTATTTTTAAGGAAAAATGAACTGTTTTTGATATGGAAAATTGTGTCGAAAAGCGGTCAACTAGAGTGCGAGTGTGAACTTGGATTTTATAAAATGTGGATTAAAGTGTTTCATCGATTGTCTGATTTGATGGACCGTGGGTTCATAGTACTGTAGATATATGTTTATATATCGAGTTGGGTGACGACCCATGTGTAACATACTAGGCGGGGCAGTCATGATCCCCTTCCCTAGGCTCCATGCCAATGGGAGAATGTACTATTGGTAGGGGGGTTCACCGGGATTAGCGATGTTCCGCAGTCGGTGTTATGTTAAAGATTATTGTGCGATACCCCGGGATTAGCATGGTTTTGCAGTCGGTGCCATACTTGTTGTGTTGTGCAATACACCGGGATTAGCATGGTTTTGCAGTCGGTGCCGTACTTTGTGTTAACACGTTCACCGGGAGTAGCAGTGTTTTGCAGTCGGTGTCGTGTCAAAAAAAAAGAGAATTCATAATTGAACCGAGAGAGTTAGTAGGGGTCTCGGTAGAACTCACTGAGATTGTATCTCACTGTTTATATGTTGTTGTTTTACAGAGACACAGGGACAGTGGAAATCCAAGAGGCACGAGTCGGTTGAGCTCGGACTGGTTGCTGATAGCCTAGCTTTATGTATAAGCTTATTTCCCTTTTGTTGTCTGTATACTAAAACATTATGTATTTAGTGTATATATTTCTTCCGCTTTCTTGTATGATACTGAATACTATAGATGCTGATGGTATATGGTCTGAGAACCATATTGTCTTGTTGTAAATAAGACTGTTTGGGTTATATTCAGCGAAAAATTTATAGTGATATTCAGTGTCTAAGCAGGAATATATCTCTGATGTGTTACTAATGTGCACTCGGGTATTTTTAGTCAATAGAAATACCGGGGTGTTACAGTTGGTATCAGAGCAGTTCGACCTAGTCGGACTTAGTTTAGGGTTGAGTCGATTCCTTGCTAGTCCTTTTTGTAATTACACTTGTGATGCTAAGAGACATTGAGCCTGATCAACTTAATACTTAGTGCATCATAAGCGGAATTATGACTGGATGATCAAGACGCAGTCCTCGACCAAAACCGGAATTTCCAACCGGTGCATCCTCAGGAAAGGTGACATAACGGTGGAAGTATACACCGCTAAGTTTGAGAAGTTGTCTCAGTTTTACCAAGTGGTAAAGTAAGCTTCGGATGACGAATGGAGAATGCGGAAGTATAAGAGGGGTCTTAGTGCTTTTATGACTTAGGGTCTCAGTTCTTATACTATTACCAATTATGTTGCCTTAGTGCAGTCAGCCTATGTCGCCGAGGATGATCTCATAGGGAGTATGGGAAAGGAAAGAAGGTAGTTGATTTATCAACTCCGAATGCAAAGTCCTAAGATAATTTCATCAAAGGAAAAGCAGATGCAATTCTTTGATTCTTCAAAGGTCAGAAGATGTTCTAACTGTGGAAAGCCTCACAGTGGTGATTGCAAGCGAAGATCTAATCGGTGCGATTATTGTAATGAAGAGGGTCACTATGGTAAATGTAACACCCCGGTATTTCTTTGACAATGAAATACCTAAATATACAATTTGGTATAAATCAGAGTATAAAAATTCCTGTTCAGATATACATCCTTACAAGAAACAGCGGAAACTATAAAAATAAAATAATACAAGCTCGAGTCATACGACGGAATACAGATACAGCTACAGAAGAACAAGGACAACTTTAAATGAATCAATCTTCTATCTTCTCCTCGAACCCGACAACCAACTGTGCCGCCTGCTGTCCTTATGACCTGTTCTCTGTAAAAACAAAAAATATGGATTGGGTGAGACAACTTGTCTCAGTGAGTCCTACCGTGCCCCCTCACTGACACTCGGTTCAATTCATTAAACCGTTACAACAAAAGCTGACATAACAATGTCTTATTTATTAATCGAAATGCCACGCACTTCGTGAATTTATTTCACACGTACCGACTGCAATCCAGTGCTAATCCCGGTAATCGTGTGTTCCACTTATTAAACCATTATCAAATATAGATAATTAGCTATCACAAGCTATAATCGAAATGCCAAGCAAATCGTGTTCACATTTTTATTTAGTATAAACCGATTGTGAACCCAACGTCACGAATATCGGAAATACCATAGTCTTAGTTTAGCATAAACCGATTGTGAACCCAACGTCACGAATATCGGTAACCCGTGAGTTGACCACGCCAAAACACATTCAGGGCCATAGGTAAGGGGTCATGACTACCCTCCCTAGTATGCTACTTGTCGGGTCGTCACCCAACGCGATACATATGACAATACGTATCAATTCTCGAGAGTTAGATAATTTATATCTTTTCGATCACCAAAGGATCAATCACATAATAATTGGATAAACAATATCCATATCGATCTATAACCCGTTTTGAGGAATTCATAAGTTAGACCTCCGGCATTATAATCATTTTCATTTGACATATATAAACATATATATTCAATCAGTGTACCCACACGTATCCTAGGGTTTCGGTTTTTCACTTAAATGTGCTTTCGAAATTCTTTTCACAAACATAAGTTGAACGAGCTCAAAATACGGTTGTTAATAAGGCAACTTCATTTTAAATGATTGAGAAAGAGATTAGAAAAGGTTCGGGATCAAACGGAGCTCCGGAACGAGAAATCGGGAATCGGTGACAGAAGCTCACGCACGGTCCGTGCCCAGGGGCGCACGACCCGTGCGTGATTTGTTAAAATCACCCAGCCAAACCGAAAGGAGCGCACGGTCCGTGCCCAGGGGCGCACGACCCGTGCGTTCCGTTTTATTTTTCAACAGAACCAACCCGTAGCAGGCGCGCGGTCCGTGCCCAGGGGCGCACGGTCCGTGCGACCTGTGTCTGTTTCCCAAATTCTCCTATTTCTCAATTCCGCTTTCCGTTTTCGCCCGATTCGATTTCTAATGTCAATCACTCCTGAAACTCAGAAAATCCCAAATATTCCAAATAGTTTACCAATCATTTTATTTCAACAATTTAATCACAACTTCATAAATTGTTCAACAATTCTGTAAAAACCGTAAAAACGCAATATTTCTCAAAAACGGTTTTCGGTTCCAAAATCTTTCGAAAACGGATAATGCCTTATGACTCAAAACCGATATATTTTCAAGACACATAAAAATATCCCTATCCGTGAGTAGAACTCACCCGGTTGACGATCTCGCGAGAAATCACGCCGGAACACGGACGGCCGGATTGTAACCACTCGAACAATCCCCGTAGTCACGTACACGCTCCTAGTGCCTCCGCATCTGAACTCGATGGGTCCCACATGCACAACCAGTAACTCGATCAAATTCTTGTTACTGAACCCCACTTCAGTATATCGAACTGATGGCGTTCGAGACTTCGGCGAACCGAACTCAAATTTGACGAACCACATTTCCAGCATTCTTCTTCCTGTTTTCCAGCAACATGACTCAGTTTTGCAACAGGCATAATTTGGTCAATCCGTGACCAAATATACTCAAATCAGTGCCCATTGTGAAGATAATTTCGTCTGCTTTCAGATGGAAGAAGTTTCACGCGCATGCATCCAGTAGATTGAGAGATATCACCGAAACTATGTGACTGGTTCAGTACAGTGGCAGATTCTGAAACCGTAACTTGGGGACATGATATCTCCTTCATTTCTCCATGAAAGCATACGGTTCTTGTGCCCAAAATGAAGAGCCTCGAGTCTAGTTTCCAGAGGAACAAGAATCACGATCATCGGAGTTGTGTACAGGGAGATTCGATGAAATCACCGAAAGTATACCCTACGGGTTTTACCCAGAAATTTGTTGAACTCAACACATCCATTTCAATCCTTTGCAAACCACGAATTTGAGTTCCAACTCCAGCCCAACAACTCATACTTCGAAGCCAGCAACCAATTCACTATCCATGGAGTTCCAATTCGCAATGTGGCTTGCTCATGGGTCCTAGGGCTGAACCTTGTCTTCACACTTCACCCCCAAGCTTCAAAAGACACATGCAATGAAATCTTTTTGACCTTGGCCATGGCTGAGCTTGGAACCAGAAAATGGTGGAAGAGAAAGGATGGGGAATGAGTCTATGAACTTGTTACAGTTGTGAAGGGAATGAAAAATGAGAGAGAATGGTACCAAGATGAGCCACATGCATGAAGTGTTGAGGAAAAGCTCCCCCCCTTCACCTTCTCCCTCACTCTCTCTTCTTGGTTCCTTTCTTTTTCTTATTTTCTGAAGTGCTTTGGTTCTGCCCAGCTGAAAGGGTAATATCATGTTTTAATGGGCTGAGGGTGTCAATTGGTTGGAAAAGACCAAATTGCCCTTGGTTCATTAAGTCATGGTTTGGAGGCTAAAACTCTATTAACCCCCATGTTTTTCCATTCGGCATAGATTTCTCGACTACCTTTCGTTCGAGTTGCCACTAATTATTTCATTCAATTGATAAATCTTCGATGTGAGGCGAAATGACGATTTTACCCTTCAGCTGAATTGTTCATTTAAATCATGACTAAGCCACAATTAAATGTAGAGTAGGATTTCTTTGGACTTTTCCTCGACTATTAATCCCCGAGACACGACCAATTATTCCCACAAATAATTACTCGGTCTTAGGCATCATAGTACGAGTCTTTAAAAATTAGGGATGTTACAGTAAAGAGTGCCCTGCAAGGAAAAGTTTCAAGGAGTTACAAGCAGCTATAAGGCAAGGACGAGTCAACATTCTGGATGTTTAGGCAGTTACGACTGCAGACAATCTACTGAGGAGTATGAGATCAGTTTTCAATAACTCGATCAGTATATTATATGATTCGGGTGCAACCTATTGCTGTATATCCCGATCGCATGTGAATCGGTTGGGATCAGCCTTATCATCGCTATCCGAGCCGATAACTATTTTAACTGCTGCTAAGGGTCGTGTCCAGACCTAATCTTTTTACAGAATTGTCTACTTGTCATAGGAGGCAGAAAGTTCGTTGTAAAATTTATTGTTTGCCTACGAGAAGTGTGGACACCATTTTGGGTATGAATTGGATGACTGCGAATCATGTTACAAGCGTTCGTGTTAATTAGCTATCAGCTTCGCTTCAGAATCAGTTGAATTGCCTAGGACAAATTCCAAAGCGGTTACCTAGTTCGCCTTAGACGATCAATCTTCATTCCAAGGTGCGGAAGCGCATGTTAGTATGTTATCTGCATCCACTGGAACTAGTTTAAATCTGGCGAACATTCAGGTTGTGAATGACTTTCTGGATGTTTTCACGATGAAGTTTCTCCTGAACCTCCAGAGCGAGAGGTAGAGTTTACTGTAGAATTGGTTCCTGGCACGGGATCAATATCTATTGTTTCCTATTGAATGTTCCTTTAGAATTAAAGGAAATGGAGTCTCAACTTGAAGAGTCGATGTTAAAGAAATTCATTCGACCGAGTGCTTCTCTAAGGAGTGCTCTGGTGTGGTTAGTCGAAAGGAAAAATGGTAGCATGAGATTGTGCATTGATTATCGACAGCTCAACAAAGTGACGATCAAGAATAAATATCCCTTACCAAGGATAGGCGACTTGCTTGAGCAATTTGAGGTGCTGCAGTATTTCTAAAATTGATCTGAAGTCAGGATATCATCAAATAAAAGTTAGAGCCTTAGATATTCCGAAGACAGCTTTCCGTACTAGGTATGGACATTACGAGTTAGTAGTGATGCCTTTCGGTCTACCTAATGCTCCAGCGGTATTCATGGATTACATGAACCGAGTCTTCCACGCGTACCTTGATCAGTTTGTAGTCATTTTCATTGATGATGTCGTGGTGTACTCGAAGACCATTGAGGAGCATGTTCAACACCTCCGCATTGTTCTGAGAGTACTCCGAGAAAATAAGTTGTACTTGAAACCTTGGGAGTGTGATTTTTGGGTGTCAGAGGTAAAGTCTTTGGGACATGTGATTTTCCCAAGTCGGGAGTTTCTGTAGATCCCAGTAAGAAGGAAGCGGTGTTGAATGGGAGTGACCAACATCAGTCACAGAGATCAGAAGTTTTTGGGTCTAGCCGGTTACTATAAGAGATTTATTCAAGGGTTCTCGCAGTTAGTTTTCCACTTACTCGGTTAACTCGTAAGGGTCACCCGTTTACGTGGGACGCCGATTGTGAAGAATGTTTTCAAAAGTTGAAGATTTTGACTTCTGCTCCAATCCTGATTCTTCCGGATCCGTCATTGGAATTTCAAATTTTCGATGACGCTTCTGAAAAGGGTTTGGGATGTATTCTCATGCAGAATCATCAAGTGGTAGTTTATGCGTCCAGACAGTTGAAGATCCATGAAGAGAATTGTCCAGCTTGTGATTTGGAGTTGGCAGCTATTGTGTATACAACGAAGATTTGGAGACATTACCTGTATGGGTCTCGTTTCGATGTCTTTAGTGGTCACAAGAGTTTAAAGTATCTGTTTGATCAGAGAGAACTGAATAGCAGGCAGAGAAGTGTGTTGAGTTTCCGGAGGATTATAAATTCGTGTTGTTGTAGCATTCAAGAGAGGTCAGTGTTGTAACTGATGCACTGAGTAGGAAATCCATTCACATGGTAGAATTAACGATGCAAGAAATGGAATTGTTAGAGTCTTTTAGATCTAAGTTGAGGTACATTCATAAGTTTCCACTTTGGTGGCAAGATGTTAGTTTGTTAACCTCTCCTTGGTGGAGGTTAACAATAAGAATGTCTTACGAGATTCCGTTTGACAAGGTGAACGTGAATACGAATATGTAAGTGAGGTAATTGCTGACTGTTTTCACGTTGCGAATAACCATCAAAGGGTTAATTGATGGATCTGCTTGCTAGTGACTGGAATTTCCGAAGTGAAGCATGGGGTGCGGCGTGATAGTTTTGAAAAAAATCGTTTTTGTGAAAACCCGCATGCTAAAGTTAATTTTGGGAACGAATCAAGAGGCTAATGGGATATGATTGAGGAAGAAAATCATACGAGGCGCACTTAGGTTGAGGGGAAACTCAACGCTCTTGATTAATTCGGAAAGGAATCGGGTGCGTCGTTGATGAAAACCTCGTGAAGAAGTTGCAATAGAATAAAAGGAGCTCTGAGTTCTGTTTGATAGTTGTTTTGAGGACAACTGAGGTAATTTGCATTACGTTCAAATTTATTTATTGTCCCCGCGGTTTATTTCTACGTTTAAGATAAACGTTTCTGGTAAATCCTCATTCCATCATCTTTTGGAAAGTTTTATCTCAAAACAATTCGACAAAACACTTCACACAATTCGACTAACCCTTCACAGAATTCGACCAATACTTCACAGAATTCGACTAATATGGGTTGTACCTAGTACATTCGATATTGGTTGTTTGCTTCCGCTACCCTTACGAATTTAAAGCACTCTAATTCGTATCATAGGTACGAAATCGTACGAACTAGTACGAACTCAAAAAAATGGTATGAACTCGTACGAGTATGTACAATATGGGCCAAATCGTACGATTTCTTCCGAATTGGTAGGAGATCCCACGAAATGGTATTATCAGGTACGAAATGGTATGAACAAGTACGAACTCAAAAAAATGGTACGAAATCGAACCATTTTATTCAATAAGTGCCAAATCGTACGATTTGGTCCGAACTGGTACGAAATCATACTAAATGGTGTGAAATGGTACAAACAGGTACGAAGTTGTACGAACCGGTACGATCTCGTAAAAAATGGTACGAACTCGTACGAGTTTGTACAAAATGGGCCAAATTGTACGATCTGGTCGAAACTATTATGAACGGGTACGAAATCGTACGAAATGGTATAAATCGTACGAAATGGTATGAATAGTACGATCTCGAAAAAATGGTTCGAAATCGTACTTGTTTATACAATATGGGCCAAATCGTACGATTTGGTCCGACCTGGTTCAAAATCACACAAAATGGTATGAGATGGTACAAACAGGTACGAAATCGTACGAACTAGTATGAACTTGTTCGAGTTTGTACAATATGTGCCAAATCGTACTATTTGGTCCGAACTGGTACGAAATCACACGAAATGGTATGAAATGGTACAAACAGGTACGAAATCGTACGAACTAGTATGAAATCATAAGAGTTGGTACAATATGGGCCAAATCGTACCATTTGTTCCGAACTTGTACGAAATCAGACGAAATGGTATGAATAGGTACGAAATGGTAGGAACTACTACGAACTCGAAAAATTGGTACGACATCGTACCAGTTTATACAATAAGGGCCAAATCGTACGATTTGGACCGAACTTGTACGAAATCATACGAAATGGTATGAAATGGTAGAAACAGGTACGGAATCGTACGAACTGGTACGAGTTTGTACAATATGGGCCAAATCGTACGATTTGGTCCGAACTGGTACGAAATCACACGAAATGGTATGAAATTGTACAAGCAGGTATGAAATCGTACGAACTGGTACGAACTCGTACAAGTTTGTACAATATGGGCCAAATCGTACGATTTGGTCAGAACTGGTACAAAATCACACGAAATGGCATGAAATGGAACAAACAGGTACGGAATCTTACGAGCTCGTACGAGCATGTACAATATGGGCCAAATTGTACAATTTGGTCCGAACTAGTACGAAATTACACGAAATGTTATGAACAAGTACAAAATCGTACGAAATGGTATGAACTAGTACGAACTCAAAAATATGGTACGAAATCGTACCAGTTTATACAATATGGACCAAATTGTACAATTTTGTCTGAACTGGTATGAGTTTGTACGATATGGGCCAAATCGTACGATTTGCTCTGAATTGGTATGAAATCACACGAAATGGTATGAAATTGTACAAACAGGTACGAAATAGTACACACTGGAACGAACTCGTACGAGTATGTACAATATGGGCCAAATCGTACGATTTGGTCCAAACTGGTACGAAATCACACGAAATGGTACAAATAGTGACGAACTGGTACGAGCTCGTACGTGTATGTACAATATGGGCCAAATCGTACAATTTGGTCCGAACTGGTAAGAAATGACACGAGATGGTATGAAAAAGTACGAAATCGTGCGAAATGGTATGAACTAGTACGACGTTAAAAAAATGGTACGAAATTGTACCAGTTTTTGCAACATGGGCCAAATCGTACGATTTGGTCCGAACTGGTACGAAATCATACGAAATGGAACAAACAGGTACGAAATCGAACGAACTGGTACGATGTCGAAAAAATGGTATGAACTCGTACGAGTATGTACAATATGGGCCAAATCGTACGATTTGGTCCGAATTGGTACGAAATCCCACGAAATGGTATTAACAGGTACGAAATCGAACGAAATGGTATGAACTAGTACGAACTCTTAAAAATGATACGAAATCGTACCATTTTATACAGTAAGGGCCAAATCATACGATTTGGTCCGAACTGGTACGAAATCATACGAAATGGTGTGAAATGGTACAAATAGGTACGAAATTGTACGAACTGGTACGATCTCGTAAAAAATGGAACTAACTCGTACGAGTTTGTACAAAATGGGCCAAATTGTACGATTTTGTCGAAACTATTACGAACAGGTACGAAATCGTACGAAATGGTATGAATAGTACGAACTCGAAAAAATGGTTTGAAATCGTACTAGTTTATACAATATGGGCCAAATCGTACGATTTGGTCCGACCTGGTACGAAATCACACGAAAGGGTATGAAATGGTACAAACAGGTACGAAATCGTACGAACTAGTATGAACTCGTACGAGTTTGTACAATATGGACCAAATCGTACAATTTGGTCCGAACTGGTACGAAATCACACGAAATGGTATGAAGTGGTACAAACAGGTACGAAATCGTACGAACTGGTACGAACTCGTACGAGTTGGTACAATATGGGCCAAATCGTACCATTTGTTCCGAACTTGTACGAAATCAGACGAAATGGTATGAATAGGTACGAAATGGTATGAACTACTACGAACTCGAAAAATTGGTACGAATCGTTCCAGTTTATACAATAAGGGCCAAATCGTATGATTTGGTCCGAACTTGTACGAAATCATACGAAATGGTATGAAATGGTAGAAACAGGTACGAAATCATACGAACTGGTACGAGTTTGTACAATATGGGCCAAATCGTACGATTTG
Source organism: Astragalus membranaceus (assembly GCA_039519185.1). Lineage (NCBI taxonomy): Eukaryota > Viridiplantae > Streptophyta > Magnoliopsida > Fabales > Fabaceae > Astragalus > Astragalus membranaceus. The sequence goes on from CM076849.1 coordinate 101,516,744, forward strand.
GTCCGAACTGGTACGAAATCACACGAAATGGTATGAAATTGTACAAGCAGGTATGAAATCGTACGAACTGGTACGAACTCGTACAAGTTTGTACAATATGGGCCAAATCGTACGATTTGGTCAGAACTGGTACAAAATCACACGAAATGGCATGAAATGGAACAAACAGGTACGGAATCGTACGAGCTCGTACGAGCATGTACAATATGGGCCAAATTGTACAATTTTGTCCGAACTAGTACGAAATTACACGAAATGTTATGAACAAGTACAAAATCGTACGAAATGGTATGAACTAGTACGAACTCAAAAATATGGTACGAAATCGTACCAGTTTATACAATATGGACCAAATTGTACAATTTTGTCTGAACTGGTATGAGTTTGTACGATATGGGCCAAATCGTACGATTTGCTCTGAATTGGTATGAAATCACACGAAATGGTATGAAATTGTACAAACAGGTACGAAATAGTACACACTGGAACGAACTCGTACGAGTATGTACAATATGGGCCAAATCGTACGATTTGGTCCGAACTGGTACGAAATCACACGAAATGGTACAAATAGTGACGAACTGGTACGAGCTCGTACGTGTATGTACAATATGGGCCAAATCGTACAATTTGGTCCGAATTGGTAAGAAATGACACGAGATGGTATGAAAAATTACGAAATCGTGCGAAATGGTATGAACTAGTACGATGTTAAAAAAATGGTACGAAATTGTACCAGTTTTTGCAACATGGGCCAAATCGTACGATTTGGTCCGAACTGGTACGAAATCATACGAAATGGAACAAACAGGTACGAAATCGAACGAACTGGTACGAACTCGAAAAAATGGTATGAACTCGTACGAGTATGTACAATATGGGCCAAATCGTACGATTTGGTCCGAATTTGTACGAAATCCCACGAAATGGTATTAACAGGTACGAAATCGAACGAAATGGTATGAACTAGTACGAACTCTTAAAAATGGTACGAAATCGTACCATTTTATACAGTAAGGGCCAAATCATACGATTTGGTCCGAACTGGTACGAAATCATACGAAATGGTGTGAAATGGTACAAATAGGTACGAAATTGTACGAACTGGTACGATCTCGTAAAAAATGGAACTAACTCGTACGAGTTTGTACAAAATGGGCCAAATTGTACGATTTGGTCGAAACTATTACGAACAGGTACGAAATCGTACGAAATGGTATGAATAGTACGAACTCGAAAAAATGGTTTGAAATCGTACTAGTTTATACAATATGGGCCAAATCGTACGATTTGGTCCGACCTGGTACGAAATCACACGAAATGGTATGAAATGGTACAAACAGGTACGAAATCGTACGAACTAGTATGAACTCGTACGAGTTTGTACAATATGGACCAAATCGTACAATTTGGTCCGAACTGGTACGAAATCACACGAAATGGTATGAAGTGGTACAAACAGGTACGAAATCGTACGAACTGGTACGAACTCGTACGAGTTGGTACAATATGGGCCAAATCGTAGCATTTGTTCCGAACTGGTACGAAATCAGACGAAATGGTATGAATAGGTACGAAATGGTATGAACTACTACGAACTCGAAAAATTGGTACGAAATCGTTCCAGTTTATAAAATAAGGGCCAAATCGTATGATTTGGTCCGAACTTGTACGAAATCATACGAAATGGTATGAAATGGTAGAAACAGGTACGAAATCATACGAACTGGTACGAGTTTGTACAATATGGGCCAAATCGTACGATTTGGTCCGAACTGGTACGAAATCACACGAAATGGTATGAAATTGTACAAGCAGGTATGAAATCGTACGAACTGGTACGAACTCGTACAAGTTTGTACAATATGGGCCAAATCGTACGATTTGGTCACAACTGGTACAAAATCACACGAAATGGCATGAAATGGAACAAACAGGTACGGAATCGTACGAGCTCGTACGAGCATGTACAATATGGGCCAAATTGTACAATTTGGCCCGAACTGGTACGAAATTACACGAAATGTTATGAACAAGTACAAAATCGTACGAAATGGTATGAACTAGTACGAACTGAAAAATATGGTACGAAATCGTACCAGTTTATACAATATGGGCCAAATTTTACAATTTTGTCTGAACTGGTATGAGTTTATACGATATGGGCCAAATCGTACGATTTGCTCTGATTTGGTATGAAGTCACACGAAATGGTCTGAAATTGTACAAACAGGTACGAAATAGTACAAACTGGTACGAACTCGTACGAGTATGTACAATATGGGCCAAATCGTACGATTTGGTCCGAACTGGTACGAAATCACACGAAATGGTACAAATAGTGACGAACTGGTACGAGCTCGTACGTGTATGTACAATATGGGCCAAATCGTACCATTTGGTCCGAACTAGTAAGAAATGACACGAGATGGTTTGAAAAAGTACGAAATCGTACGAAATGGTATGAACTAGTACGATGTTGAAAAAATGGTACGAAATATTACCAGTTATTGCAACATGGGCCAAATCGTACGATTTGGTCCGAACTGGTACGAAATCATACGAAATTGTATGAAATGGTACAAATAGGTACGAAGTCGTACGAACTGGTACGAACTCGAAAAAATGGTATGAACTCGTACAAGTATGTATTATATTGGCCAAATCGTACGACTTCTTCCGAATTGGTAGGAAATCCCACGAAATGGTATTATCAGGTACGAAATGGTATGAACTTGTACGAACTCAAAAAAATGGTACGAAATCGAACCATTTTATTCAATAAGTGCCAAATCGTACGATTTGGTCCGAACTGGTACGAAATCATTCTAAATGGTGTGAAATGGTACCAACAGGTACGAAGTTGTACGAACTGGTACGATCTCGCAAAAAATGGTACGAACTCGTACGAGTTTGTACAAAATGGGCCAAATTGTACGATCTGGTCAAAACTATTATGAACGGGTACGAAATCGTACGAAATGGTATGAATAGTACAATCTCGAAAAAATGGTTCAAAATCGTACTAGTTTATACAATATGGGCCAAATCGTAAGATTTGGTCCGACCAGGTTCAAAATCACACGAAATCGAATGAAATGGTACGAACAGATACGAAATCGTACGAACTAGTATGAACTTATACGAGTTTGTACAATATGTGCCAAATCGTACGATTTGGTCCGAACTAGTAAGAAATCACACGAAATGGTATGAAATGGTACAAACAGGTATGAAAGCGTACGAACTAGTATGAAATCGTACGAGTTGGTACAATACGGGCCAACTCCTACTATTTGTTCCGAACTTGTACGAAATCAGACGAAATGGTATGAATAGGTACGAAATGGTATGAACTACTACGAACTCGAAAAATTGGTACGAAATCCTACCAGTTTATACAATAAGGGCCAAATCGTACGATTTGGACCGAACTTGTACGAAATCATACGAAATGGTATGAAATGGTAGAAACAGGTACGAAATCGTACGAACTGGTACGAGTTTGTACAATATGGACCAAATCGTACGATTTGGTCCGAACTGGTACGAAATCACACGAAATGGTATGAAATTGTACAAGCAGGAATGAAATCGTACGAACTGGTACGAACTCGTACAAGTTTGTACAATATGGGCCAAATCGTACGATTTGGTCAGAACTGGTACAAAATCACACGAAATGGCATGAAATGGAACAAACAGGTACGGAATCGTACGAGCTCGTACGAGCATGTACAATATGGGCCAAATTGTACAATTTGGTCCGAACTGGTACGAAATTACACGAAATGTTATGAACAAGTACAAAATCGTACGAAATGGTATGAACTAGTACGAACTCAAAAATATGGTACGAAATCGTACCAGTTTATACAATATGGGCCAAATTGTACAATTTTGTCTGAACTGGTATGAGTTTGTACGATATGGGCCAAATCGTACGATTTGCTCTGAATTGGTATGAAATCACACGAAATGGTATGAAATTGTACAAACAGGTACGAAATAGTACAAACTGGTACGAACTCGTACGAGTATGTACAATATGGGCCAAATCGTACGATTTGGTCCGAACTGGTACGAAATCACACGAAATGGTACAAATAGTGACGAACTGGTACGAGCTCGTACGTGTATGTACAATATGGGCCAAATCGTACAATTTGGTCCGAACTGGTAAGAAATGACACGAGATGGTATGAAAAAGTACGAAATCGTACGAAATGGTATGAACTAGTACGATGTTGAAAAAATGGTACGAAATTTTACCAGTTTTTGCAACATGGGCCAAATCGTACGATTTGGTCCGAACTGGTACGAAATCATACGAAATGTATGAAATGGTACAAATAGGTACGAAATCGAACGAACTGGTACGAACTCGAAAAAATGGTATGAACTCGTACGAGTATGTACAATATGGGCCAAATCGTACGATTTCTTCCGAATTGGTAGGAAATCCCACGAAATGGTATTATCAGGTACGAAATGGTATGAACTAGTACGAACTCAAAAAAATGGTACGAAATCGAACCATTTTATTCAATAAGTGCCAAATCGTACGATTTGGTCCGAACTGGTACGAAATCATACTAAATGGTGTGAAATGGTACAAACAGGTACGAAGTTGTACGAACTGGTACGATCTCGTAAAAAATGGTACGAACTCGTACGAGTTTGTACAAAATGGGCCAAATTGTACGATCTGGTCGAAAACTATTATGAACGGGTACGAAATCGTACGAAATGGTATGAATAGTACGATCTCGAAAAAATGGTTCGAAATCGTACTAGTTTATACAATATGGGCCAAATCGTACGATTTGGTCCGACCTGGTTCAAAATCACACGAAATGGTATGAAATGGTACAAACAGGTACGAAATCGTACGAACTAGTATGAACTTGTACGAGTTTGTACAATATGTGCCAAATCGTACGATTTGGTCCGAACTGGTACGAAATCACACGAAATGGTATGAAATGGTACAAACAGGTACGAAATCGTACGAACTAGTATGAAATCGTACGAGTTGGTACAATATGGGCCAAATCGTACCATTTGTTCCGAACTTGTACGAAATCAGACGAAATGGTATGAATAGGTACGAAATGGTATGAACTACTACGAACTCGAAAAATTGGTACGAAATCGTACCAGTTTATACAATAAGGGCCAAATCGTACGATTTGGACCGAACTTGTACGAAATCATACGAAATGGTATGAAATGGTAGAAACAGGTACGAAATCGTACGAACTGGTACGAGTTTGTACAATATGGGCCAAATCGTACGATTTGGTCCGAACTGGTACGAAATCACACGAATGGTATGAAATTGTACAAGCAGGTATGAAATCGTACGAACTGGTACGAACTCGTACAAGTTTGTACAATATGGGCCAAATCGTACGATTTGGTCAGAACTGGTACAAAATCACACGAAATGGCATGAAATGGAACAAACAGGTACGGAATCGTACGAGCTCGTACGAGCATGTACAATATGGGCCAAATTGTACAATTTGGTCCGAACTGGTACGAAATTACACGAAATGTTATGAACAAGTACAAAATCGTACGAAATGGTATGAACTAGTACGAACTCAAAAATATGGTACGAAATCGTACCAGTTTATACAATATGGGCCAAATTGTACAATTTTGTCTGAACTGGTATGAGTTTGTACGATATGGGCCAAATCGTACGATTTGCTCTGAATTGGTATGAAATCACACGAAATGGTATGAAATTGTACAAACAGGTACGAAATAGTACAAACTGGTACGAACTCGTACGAGTATGTACAATATGGGCCAAATCGTACGATTTGGTCCGAACTGGTACGAAATCACATGAAATGGTACAAATAGTGACGAACTGGTACGAGCTCGTACGTGTATGTACAATATAGGCCAAATCGTACAATTTGGTCCGAACTGGTAAGAAATGACACGAGATGGTATGAAAAAGTACGAAATCGTACGAAATGGTATGAACTAGTACGATGTTAAAAAAATGGTACGAATTTGTACCAGTTTTTGCAACATGGGCCAAATCGTACGATTTGGTCCGAACTGGTACGAAATCATACGAAATGGAACAAACAGGTACGAAATCGAACGAACTGGTACGAACTCGAAAAAATGGTATGAACTCGTACGAGTATGTACAATATGGGCCAAATCGTACGATTTGGTCCGAATTGGTACGAAATCCCACGAAATGGTATTAACAGGTACGAAATCGAACGAAATGGTATGAACTAGTACGAACTCTTAAAAATGGTACGAAATCGTACCATTTTATACAGTAAGGGCCAAATCATACGATTTGGTCCGAACTGGTACGAAATCATACGAAATGGTGTGAAATGGTACAAATAGGTACGAAATTGTACGAACTGGTACGATCTCGTAAAAAATGGAAACTAACTCGTACGAGTTTGTACAAAATGGGCCAAATTGTACGATTTGGTCGAAACTATTACGAACAGGTACGAAATCGTACGAAATGGTATGAATAGTACGAACTCGAAAAAATGGTTTGAAATCGTACTAGTTTATACAATATGGGCCAAATCGTACGATTTGGTCCGACCTGGTACGAAATCACACGAAATGGTATGAAATGGTACAAACAGGTACGAAATCGTACGAACTAGTACGAACTCGTACGAGTTTGTACAATATGGACCAAATCGTACGATTTGGTCCGAACTGGTACGAAATCACACGAAATGTTATGAAGTGGTACAAACAGGTACGAAATCGTACGAACTGGTACGAACTCGTACGAGTTGGTACAATATGGGCCAAATCGTAGCATTTGTTCCGAACTGGTACGAAATCAGACGAAATGGTATGAATAGGTACGAAATGGTATGAACTACTACGAACTCGAAAAATTGGTACGAAATCGTTCCAGTTTATACAATAAGGGCCAAATCGTATGATTTGGTCCGAACTTGTACGAAATCATACGAAATGGTTTGAATTGGTAGAAACAGGTACGAAATCGTACGAACTGGTACGAGTGTGTACAATATGGGCCAAATCGTACGATTTGGTCCGAACTGGTACGAAATCACACGAAATGGTATGAATTTGTACAAGCAGGTATGAAATCATACGAACTGGTACGAACTCGTACAAGTTTGTACAATATGGGCCAAATCGTACGATTTTGTCAGAACTGGTACAAAATCACACGAAATGGCATGAAATGGAACAAACAGGTACGTAATCGTACGAGCTCGTACGAGCATGTACAATATGGGCCAAATTGTACAATTTGGTCCGAACTGGTACGAAATTACACGAAATGTTATGAACAAGTACAAAATCGTACGAAATGGTATGAACTAGTACGAACTCAAAAATATGGTACGAAATCGTACCAGTTTATACAATATGGGCCAAATTGTACAATTTTGTCTGAACTGGTATGAGTTTGTACGATATGGGCCAAATCGTACGATTTGCTCTAAATTGGTATGAAGTCACACGAAATGGTCTGAAATTGTACAAACAGGTACGAAATAGTACAAACTGGTACGAACCTCGTACGAGTATGTACAATATGGGCCAAATCGTACGATTTGGTCCGAACTGGTACGAAATCACACGAAATGGTACAAATAGTGACGAACTGGTACGAGCTCGTACGTGTATGTACAATATGGGCCAAATCGTACAATTTGGTCCGAACTGGTAAGAAATGACACGAGATGGTATGAAAAAGTACGAAATCGTACGAAATGGTATGAACTAGTACGATGTTGAAAAAATGGTACGAAATTTTACCAGTTTTTGCAACATGGGCCAAATCGTACGATTTGGTCCGAACTGGTACGAAATCATACGAAATGGTATGAAATGGTACAAATAGGTACGAAATCGTACGAACTGGTACGAACTCGAAAAAATGGTATGAACTCGTACGAGTATGTACAATATGGGCCAAATCGTACGATTTCTTCCGAATTGGTAGGAAATCCCACGAAATGGTATTATCAGGTACGAAATGGTATGAACTAGTACGAACTCAAAAAAATGGTACGAAATCGAACCATTTTATTCAATAAGTGCCAAATCGTACGATTTGGTCCGAACTGGTACGAAATCATACTAAATGGTGTGAAATGGTACAAACAGGTACGAAGTTGTACGAACTGGTACGATCTCGTAAAAAATGGTACGAACTCGTACGAGTTTGTACAAAATGGGCCAAATTGTACGATCTGGTCGAAACTATTATGAACGGGTACGAAATCGTACGAAATGGTATGAATAGTACGATCTCAAAAAAATGGTTCGAAATCGTACTAGTTTATACAATATGGGCCAAATCGTACGATTTGGTCCGACCTGGTTCAAAATCACACGAAATGGTATGAAATGGTACAAACAGGTACGAAATCGTACGAACTAGTATGAACTTGTACGAGTTTGTACAATATGTGCCAAATCGTACGATTTGGTCCGAACTGGTACGAAATCACACGAAATGGTATGAAATGGTACAAACAGGTACGAAATCGTACGAACTAGTATGAAATCGTACGAGTTGGTACAATATGGGCCAAATCGTACCATTTGTTCCGAACTTGTACGAAATCAGACGAAATGGTATGAATAGGTACGAAATGGTATGAACTACTACGAACTCGAAAAATTGGTACGAAATCGTACCAGTTTATACAATAAGGGCCAAATCGTACGATTTGGACCGAACTTGTACGAAATCATACGAAATGGTATGAAATGGTATAAACAGGTACGAAATCGTACGAACTGGTACGAGGTTGTACAATATGGGCCAAATCGTACGATTTGGTCCGAACTGGTACGAAATCACACGGAATGGTATGAAATTGTACAAGCAGGTATGAAATCGTACGAACTGGTACGAACTCGTACAAGTTTGTACAATATGGGCCAAATAGTACGATTTGGTCAGAAATTGTACAAAATCACACGAAATGGCATGAAATGGAACAAACAGGTAAGGAATCGTACGAGCTCGTACGAGCATGTACAATATGGGCCATATTGTACAATTTGGTCCGAACTGGTACGAAATTACACGAAATGTTATGAACAAGTACAAAATCGTACGAAATGGTATGAAATAGTACGAACTCAAAAATATGGTACGAAATCGTACCAGTTTATACAATATGGGCCAAATTGTACAATTTTGTCTGAACTGGTATGAGTTTGTACGATATGGGCCAAATCGTACGATTTGCTCTGAATTGGTATGAAATCACACGAAATGGTATGAAATTGTACAAACAGGTACGAAATAGTACAAACTGGTACGAACTCGTACAAGTATGTACAATATGGGCCAAATCGTACGATTTGGTCCGAACTGGTACGAAATCACACGAAATGGTACAAATAGTGACGAACTGGTACGAGCTCGTACGTGTATGTACAATATGGGCCAAATCGTACAATTTGGTCCGAATTGGTAAGAAATGACACGAGATGGTATGAAAAGTACGAAATCGTACGAAATGGTATGAACTAATACGATGTTAAAAAAATGGTACGAAGTTGTACCAGTTTTTGCAACATGGGCCAAATCGTACGATTTGGTCCGAACTAGTACGAAATCATACGAAATGGAACAAATAGGTACGAAATCGAACGAACTGGTACGAACTCGAAAAAATGGTATGAACTCGTACGAGTATGTACAATATGGGCCAAATCGTACGATTTGGTCCGAATTGGTACGAAATCCCACGAAATGGTATTAACAGGTACGAAATCGAACGAAATGGTATGAACTAGTACGAACTCTTAAAAATGGTACGAAATCGTACCATTTTATACAGTAAGGGCCAAATCATACGATTTGGTCCGAACTGGTACGAAATTGTACGAACTGGTACGATCTCGTAAAAAATGAAACTAACTCGTACGAGTTTGTACAAAATGGGCCAAATTGTACGATTTGGTCGAAACTATTACGAATAGGTACGAAATCGTACGAAATGGTATGAATAGTACGAACTCAAAAAAATGGTTTGAAATCGTACTAGTTTATAAAATATGGGCCAAATCGTACGATTTGGTCCGACCTGGTACGAAATCACACGAAATGGTATGAAATGGTACAAACAGGTACGAAATCGTACGAACTAGTACGAACTCGTACGAGTTTGTACAATATGGACCAAATCGTACGATTTGGTCCGAACTGGTACGAAATCACACGAAATGTTATGAAGTGGTACAAACAGGTACAAAATCGTACGAACTGGTACGAACTCGTACCAGTTGGTACAATATGGGCCAAATCGTAGCATTTGTTCCGAACTGGTACGAAATCAGACGAAATGGTATGAATAGGTACGAAATGGTATGAACTACTACGAACTCGAAAAATTGGTACGAAATCGTTCCAGTTTATACAATTAGGCCAAATCGTATGATTTGGTCCGAACTTGCACGAAATCATACGAAATGGTATGAAATGGTAGAAACAGGTACGAAATCGTACGAAATGGTACGAGTTTGTACAATATGGGCCAAATCGAACGATTTGGTACCAACTGGTACGAAATCACACGAAATGGTATGAAATTGTACAAGCAGCTATGAAATCGTACGAACTGGTACGAACTCGTACAAGTTTGTACAATATGGGCCAAATCGTACGATTTGGTCAGAACTAGTACAAAATCACACGAAATGGCATGAAATGGAACAAACAGGTACGGAATCGTACGAGCTCGTACGAGCATGTACAATATGGGCCAAATTGTACAATTTGGTCCGAACTGGTACGAAATTACAGGAAATGTTATGAACAAGTACAAAATCGTACGAAATGGTATGAACTAGTACGAACTCAAAAATATGGTACGAAATCGTACCAGTTTATACAATATGGGCCAAATTGTACAATTTTGTCTAAACTGGTATGAGTTTGTACGATATGGGCCAAATCGTACGATTTGCTCTGAATTGGTATGAAATCACACGAAATGGTATGAAATTGTACAAACAGGTACGAAATTGTACAAACTGGTACGAACTCGTACGAGTATGTACAATATGGGCCAAATCGTACGATTTGGTCCGAACAGGTACGAAATCACATGAAATGGTACAAATAGTGACGAACTGGTACGAGCTCGTACGTGTATGTACAATATGGGCTAAATCGTACAATTTGGTCCGAACTGGTAAGAAATGACACGAGATGGTATTAAAAAGTACGAAATCGTACGAAATGGTATGAACTAGTACGATGTTGAAAAAATGGTACGAAATTTTACCAGTTTTTGCAACATGGGCCAAATCGTACGATTTGGTCCGAACTGGTACGAAATCATACGAAATGGTATGAAATGGTACAAAATAGGTACGAAATCGTACGAACTGGTACGAACTCGAAAAATTGGTATGAACTCGTACGAGTATGTACAATATGGGCCAAATCGTATGATTTCTTCCGAATTGGTAGGAAATTCCACGAAATGGTATTATCAGGTACGAAATGGTATGAACTAGTACGAACTCAAAAAAATGGTACGAAATCGAGCCATTTTATTCAATAAGTGCCAAATCGTACGATTTGGTCCGAACTGGTACGAAATCATACTAAATGGTGTGAAATGGTACAAACAGGTACGAAGTTGTACGAACTGGTACGATCTCGTAAAAAATGGTACGAACTCGTACGAGTTTGTACAAAATGGGCCAAATTGTACGATCTGGTCGAAACTATTATGAACGGGTACGAAATCGTACGAAATGGTATGAATTGTACGATCTCGAAAAAATGGTTCGAAATCGTACTAGTTTATACAATATGGGCCAAATCGTACGATTTGGTCCGACCTGGTTCAAAATCACACGAAATGGTATGAAATGGTACAAACAGGTACGAAATCGTACGAACTAGTATGAACTTGTACGAGTTTGTACAATATGTGCCAAATCGTACGATTTGGTCCGAACTGGTACGAAATCACACGAAATGGTATGAAATGGTACAAACAGGTACGAAATCGTACGAACTAGTATGAAATCGTACGAGTTGGTACAATATGGGCCAAATCGTACCATTTGTTCCGAACTTGTACGAAATCAAACGAAATGGTATGAACTACTACGAACTCGAAAAATTGGTACGAAATCGTACCAGTTTATACAATAAGGGCCAAATCGTACGATTTGGACCGAACTTGTACGAAATCATACGAAATGGTATGAAATGGTAGAAACAGGTACGAAATCGTACGAACTGGTACGAGTTTGTACAATATGGGCCAAATCGTACGATTTGGTCCGAACTGGTACGAAATCACACGGAATGGTATGAAATTGTACAAGCAGGTATGAAATCGTACGAACTGGTACGAACTCGTACAAGTTTGTACAATATGGGCCAAATCGTACGATTTGGTCAGAACTGGTACAAAATCACACGAAATGGCATGAAATGGAACAAACAGGTACGGAATCGTACGAGCTCGTACGAGCATGTACAATATGGGCCAAATTGTACAATTTGGTCCGAACTGGTACGAAATTACACGAAATGTTATGAACAAGTACAAAATCGTACGAAATGGTATGAACTAGTACGAACTCAAAAATATGGTACGATCCCGAGCATAATGACCATCTTTCTTGCAGAAATAACACTGGTTGGATCCCATCTGGCATTTACCCTGATGATACTTTCCACAGTTGGAACATGTACTGAACCTTGAGGAGTTCGACGACTGAACCTGCTTCCCCTTGTTGGAGTTGTGCCTGGGACCCGTGTGATTGTTGGATGATTCGACATTCTTCTTATTCTGATGGAATACCTTCCTACTTGCATATAACCTCTTCAAGTCACTCTCAGCTATGTGTGCTTGCTGAACCATGGCGGCATAGTTAGCGTAAGCAAAAGAACTCAAACTCTGAGCAATGTCTTCCCTTAGCCCATACTTGAACCTTTCAGTTTTCCACTTGTCATTGGGAGCATACCCGGCCAAACCGAAGAATTGATATAACTCTTCGAACTTAGCCGCGTACTGACCCACAGTTGAGCTTCCTTGAGTGAGAGTCAGAAACTCGTTCTCCTTATCGAACCTCATGGTTGTTGGAAAGAACTGCTCCAAAAATACCTGCTTGAAATGTTCCCAAGTCTGTGGAGTATCCATAGTTACCATCATAGCTTTGGCATTAGTCCACCAGTTGTTAGCTTCTCCTTTCAGCATATGTGTTGCCAATCTCAGCTTGTCCTCATCAGTGACTTGCATAGCTACGAAAATCTTCTCTATATCATCTAGCCAATGCTGGGCTTCCATGACATCCGGTCCTCCTCTGAACTCGGACGGCTTCATTTTCAGAAATTCAGAGAAAACCCTCCTTGGGTCAACTTGAGGCTCAGGGACTTGCTAAGGCTGAGCTTGAGCATTCTGTTGCATTTGTAACATATCTTCCATCATCTTCTGTTGCCTCTCGATCACGTTCTGCATCCATGCAGAGTGTGGATCAATCGGTGGGTTATTCCTCGATCCTCCTGCCATAATTCTGCAAATGATACACCAAGTATTAAGTTGATCAGTCTCAATGTCTCTTAGCATCACAAGAAGTAAGATAGCAGAATTACTCGAGGGACAAAACCACCCTAACTGTCTAAGCCCGACTAGGTTGAACTGCTCTGATACCATAATGTAACACCCCGATAAATTCTAACATATAGAATCACCAAAATGCACTAAATGGCATACATCAGAGTAACTTCCCGTTATTGAAATATTGAACACAACTAAAGCTTTCGATAATACATATCAAATGGTTCTCTGAACCTCATAAACTTCCTGAAAATGCTTAAGTTCATAATCTTAAGACTTGTACAAAATCCTAGTGTTCAATAGTCAAAACATGAAGTAGCGGAAACGATTTACAACTGATACGTGATCGTTATACAATCGATAACATAGAAACAATAAAAGGGACAAGGTCTAAATCATGAAATTAGGTCTTCAATGACTCCAAGAGTCGCACCGGCTAACCGTGCTTTGTCGCCTTTGCTTTCCCCTGTTCTCTGTAAAAACCACAAATATGAAGGGTGAGATAAACATTATCTCAGTGAGTCCTATCGAGACCCCTTACTAACTCTAGCGGTTCATTATGCTTCACTTTGAACTCGTGGTCCTAAAAAGCAACCACGTGGAAATATATTGAGTTCCTGTAACCTTTATGCTCATGGCCCTCCTAAGCGACACATGAAGCATACAATCTTTTGTTCCATGTTTTTAGCATAACACCTCAGTCTACCTATTTTATAGGCACTTCTTTGACTTGGGTGAACCCATCCCGCTATTTCTAGTGGGGGAAACATTCTTGAGTCTAGGTTTTGGGGCTCATGACTTCCCCTCCCCTAGTATGCTAACCTCTAAGGGTCGTCACCCTTTTTCCTCTTGTATTTATTATACATTTCATCCATGTACCCGCAATGGGCTGTTAGTCATTTCAGTCAAGTACCGTGTATAATATCAGCCAAGTACCGTGTATAATTATTTCTTAACATATGTTCTCACGCGTTCTCTAAGTGCGGTTTTCCATTTCATTCATAATACACAAGTTTTCTACCAAACATGTTTAATCTCATGACATTGGTATCCTCACCTTGTTGGGGGACCTTGGGGAATGGATTAGGAGAGGATTGGAATCATTTGGAATGGATAAAAAGGTACTTTAAGTTTGAAGGTCAGAAAGTCCCACACGACCCGTGCGTGTAGGCGCACGATCCGGGCGTTGTTGAATAAGAGTTTCAGAAAGATACACACGGCCCGTGCGACCAAGCACACGATCCGTGTGTGTTCGAAAACTCAGTTCGTATGACATCAGATGGGGGCGCACGACCCGTGCTCAGAGGCACACGATCCGTGCGTCTCCATCAGTTTTCCAGAAACAGACTTTTCCTGATTGATTCCATTCCGTCCCGATTCCAAAATCTCTTTCGATCGAGACCCAAACTTAAACACGCATTTAAAACAATATAATATAACAATCCCATTCAATCCAATCAAACAATGCCATAGTTTAAATCACATTCTTTTCCATAAAACGATTTTCGAATAGTTTCCTTTCGGTACCAGAAATGTGTAACAGTAATTTTCGAAAAGAGAAGACTCAGAAAACACCAACATATTCCCTAAGCGAGTTATAGAACTCACCCGAAGTGATGAAAATCACTCAACGACGAATCTCACAGCTGACACGTTCGAATAGCCTCACGAACCGTCTCCGAACTCGCTCCAAAACTGAAGCCGAACTTCTCAAGGATCTAAGACTCAAACTCAGCAGCTCAATCCTTCTCTTAGCTGCTCTATTTCGTGGTACAAGTGCTGAATTTGGTTTCACAGTTGTTCAAGCCAACATGCATGACTGAAACCCTCACTTCTACAAAGATGGAGCTCTAGCACTTAGAAATGGTGAAAAGGGATTGGGAGCTGTGATGGTGATGGTGTTTATATCAGGAGATAGAGGAGGAAAATCTGATTTGGGTGATGGAATTATATGGGACATGCACTCAGGAAAACTGGTTCTCCTCTCCTCTCCCTCTCTTCTTCCTCGCGCCCCTCTCCTTCTCTTTCTCTCTTGTTTTCTGAAAATTCTGAAGTGGAGAAATGAGGGCTGCCCAAGGTGTTATGGTTAAGCTGAAGCCTCATTTAATGAGGTGAAAGGACCAAAATACCCCTACTCTCTAATATCCTCTTAAATTACTCTTAACATCACACTAACCCCATAACTCGCTAACTTAACATAATATTTCAATTATGCACAACTATAATTCATTCATTTCAAACATCACATAGTTAATGCAAACTAATCAACTCATAATAAACCTTATGCGCTAAAAATCCCCTTTTTGCCTACAATCCGCTTTAACCTTTTTCGCTAATTTAAATAAACTAAATTAGCTAGTTAGGGGATGTTACAGTACCCGATCAAAGTGTTTCCATGCTTCCCCATCAGACGGATGATGCAA
The DNA here is from genome assembly GCA_039519185.1 of Astragalus membranaceus. Classification (NCBI taxonomy): domain Eukaryota; kingdom Viridiplantae; phylum Streptophyta; class Magnoliopsida; order Fabales; family Fabaceae; genus Astragalus; species Astragalus membranaceus. The sequence goes on from CM076849.1 coordinate 101,532,768, forward strand.
CACACCGGGACATTTATTCTCAAAATGCCATGTCATATTCCCTGCAATGTGCTCGGATGCAAACATTCTCTGCAACCTTGGAATTATTGGCAAATAGAACATTGACTTCACTGGAAATGGTTTATTCTTACTGCTAGTCCCCCTTTTGCGAGCATGATACCTCAACACATTACAAAATTTGCATTCAAGTAACGCAACATCCTTTTTCCCAATCTCATTGTCATAATACAACATGTGACCTTCCGGACAGCAATCGATCTTTCTAGCTTCCAATCCCAACTTAGAAACTAACCTCTTAGCCTCGTAAAAATTCTTTGGCAAATTTTCATTCATAGGTGTCACGCCTGACATCATATCACATATCAAGTCCATTCCCACCTCAGATGTATTACTCAACGATTTGAGAGCTAAAAGCTTCGCACAAATCGATAACTTTGAGTTTGATGACCCTTCAAACAATGGATTGTTTGCATCTAACAACATATTATGGAATCTCTGTGCTTGCTCATTCGGAAGCTCTTCCATGTTATCATATTGCTCCTCCTCGAATGACACATTCACCCCAAGACCGTCACAAACCATATTTTGCATCAAGTTGATTTGTTCACTACATCCTATATCCACGGAATTACTTGCAGCACCCTTGCAATTTTCGCCAACCAATGGGACGACATCAAACCCTTTCTCACCATTACTCGTCCAAATCCAATAATTAGGCCTAAACCCAACTTTCTTCAAGTGATCAATGACCTCCGATGGATTCCTAATCTTTCCACATTCGCATTTGACGCACGGACATCGAATCCCCCCTTCAAGTCTAAATTGTTCTTGTGTCATTGCAAAAAGAATAAACTCCCACACGCCATCTACAAAAGATTGTTTCAAACCCGCTCTTTTTGGAAACAACCTATCATACATCCAAAGGCGGTGCGAAGGAGGAAATTTCATTCTGCACATTTAAAATTGTCAATATATAAGACAGAGAGAGAGAGAGAGAGAATGATGAATGTCCATAGAGAGAGAGAGAGAGAGAGAGAGAGAGAGAGAGAGAGCAATACAAGAATGTAAACGATGGATGCCCATCGAGAGAGAGAGAGAGAGAGAGAGAGAGAGAGAGAGAGAGAGAGAGAGTGATATGAGTATCCATATAACATGCATCATCAATTTAACGGTTCTTCCCAATATAAAATCACCATAGTTTACTTTTTCCCTTATCAAGAGAGTGAAGTTGCTACAAATGGTCATTGTTCATAAACTAAGCGAACTAAAATATCACGCAGCATACAAGTAATCTAAAAAGTAATCATCCCAAGCAACAGAGATTAAAAATCTGTCAACAGTCAACCCAATAACACATATTCCATAATATATTACTCTCCAAAAAAATAAGACTAGCTATCTTCAATCTTATGCTTTTTCAATACTAGTATGTCAGTTCTCCAGCAAAACCACTACAGGCTAATACAAGCAGTATTTGCAAACATTTCATTCACAAAACCAAAGTAAAGAACCTTGTAATAACCAAATTAACATGCCTAACCAAATAACCAAATTAACACTCATATTTTCAGAGAAACAAAGTTATAAACCTCTAGTTCAAAGCTTAAACTATAACTTAAAACTCAAATAAAAATTATAAATAAGTGAGCTAGTCACTAGTACTTAAAGAAGTACTTGCGTGTAATGCAGTCGGAGTGACTCAATCAAACAGAAACGGGGACCAAGAAACAGGGATTCAGATTACACGCAGTTGCTACTATGTGCAGTTAGGAGCGGTCAAACTAATTCCAGCCATTTGATTTATCTAATGGGCTATGTGCAGCCACATCACATATTAAAAAGCCTGCAACAATTACTTGCTTTTCTATTATTACCCTTTGAGCAAATTAGCGCCAAATATTTGCATCTATATCAGCTTGTTCTTACAACTCACTACTTGCTTATTCTCAAGGGAACTGAATGAAAGAGACTAAAATTTAAGTGGGAACTAAATAAATTGTTAATGACATCTTTTTAATGTTGTGATATGAGTATCCATATGAGTATCCAAAGAACTTGAGGTATATCAACTTATAAAGTGTTGTGTTTTATTGAAAAACAAAGGATATTTCAAAAGTGGGAAGTCCCACATTGCTTGGCACAAGCAGGTACCAACATGGTTTGGTTCAGTGCAAATCTTGCGGTAATTTTAATTAATGAAATATTTTTTTTATACTTAATTTTGGTGAATATGAAGTATGTTTTTGGTTGACTATCTGTTATGCACAGAGTTGGTGTTTGTGATATGCACCGAATTGACACCAGTAACAGTAACACTACCATGAAAAGCATCAAAAGTGATTAATCTCAAAAAAAAAAAAAGCATCAAAAGTGAGACAAATACAATGTTGTTGCCACAGAAGAGACATGAAGAAGAATCAGAAGGGAATTGGGTTTTCAAGAAGGTTAAAGTGGAAAATGGTTAGGGGTGTCAAAATGGTCCATTTGTCCACCGGATATCCGGTCCATCCATAACAAAATCCATCCAATCCATCCATTACAAAAAAAAAATATTAATGGATTGGATTGAATCCATCCGTTTGATTTTGTGGATGGTTGTGATCCATCCATTATATTTTCTAAATCCATTGGATTACAATAACTAAAAAATCAAAATCCATTGGATAATTAATTTTTTGAACAAATCTATTGTATAATTATAAAAATACTTTTTTTACCAAAAAATATTTTTTTAAATATATTTTTTTCCAGAATTTTTTTTTAAAAAAATTCATTCAAAAAATAATTTTTTTTGACCAAAAATCATTCAAAAATTAATATAATATATAATATAATATAATATATATATAATAATATTGACCACCACCGGAGGGCCACCGTGAACCACCACCGGCCACCGTCCGCCGCCGTCGGAACCACCACCGGCCGCCAGAACCACCGCCGGCCGCCGGAGCTCCGCCGCTGACCGCCGTGCCGGTCGCCGGAGCTCCGCCGCCGGCCGCCCCTGCCCCCACCACATATATAAATATATATTTATATATTATATATATATATTTAAATCAAAAAAATTCAATTTTGTCAAAAAATGATAATAAATTCAATTTACGGATGGATCGGATATCCATCCATAAAAAAATTGCAAATGGATGGATTGGATGAATTTTTTTGTAAACGGATGGATTGGATTGGATTTTTTTGACACAATTTTAATGGATAAATGGATTGTCTTCAATCCATCCATTATAATCCAAATCCAATTCCATCCGATCCATCCATTTTGACACCCCTAAAAATGGTGGTCAACAGTTTGAGCCTCTTGAAGAAGATTTAGATCACAATGAGCAGATGATAGAAGAGCTTCTTCATTATGGGTCTATTGAATTACGCTGTCATTCCACCACAAAGTCTTTGATTCATAAACACACTTTTTGAGTTGTTTTGACTTTGAGCAGCATTTTTCACATTAATTCTTATTCTCTCCTAATTTAATCAACTACTAATTAGTTAGTGTATTATGGTTTAGGCCATTAGTTATTTTTCTCTATTTCTATGTTTCCTAATTGGATCATGTTCTTATTATTTACAATATATGTATAGCCAATCATGTTGTGAACTTGTGATCTTTGATTATTGCATTCCAACAAGTTGCAGAATCACTCACTGTCTTGACAACTGGCTAGAATAGAATAGAAGCCTTTATTTCAAAGATTGTAGAGTTTTATGCATTCATTAAGTTCATAGGCAAAATCTAGGAAAGTGATGTGACGTGGGAAATTAATCAAATTTGTTAATTTAACTATAAACAATTTGATACTTGACAGAAGGTGTAATTTCTTTGTTTTTTTATGTAAGGCATTTTTGTCATTTTGCATTCACAAAAGGGAATCTAAATTTGATACCGTACTAATTCACTACATAATACAATACACTGACTTTCTCCAAAACAGAACTATACCAAAATAGAATTATGCCAAAACAGAATACAATCCATTGAATCTTCATACCAGAAATCACAGCAGAAACTTCATATATGAAAGGCTAAAGTGCTTTCGGGGTCCCTTATCTTTATTTAAAGTAACGAATTAGTCCTTTATGTTTTTTTTGTCCCAAATAAGTCATTTATCTTTCAAATTTTTGACACATAAATCCTTTTCCGTTAATAGTGCCGATTTATGTGTAAAAAAAAAGGATTTATGTGTTAAAAATTTGAAACATAAAGGACTGATTTGGGACAGAAAAGGATTTATGTGTCAAAAATTTAAAACATAAAGGACTCATTTGGGACAAAAAAAAGATAAAGTACCAAATCGTTACTTTAAATAAAGATAAGGGACCCCGGGAGCACTTTAGCCTAACAGAAATCAAACAGAAACAATAACCAAAAACAGAAATCAAAAAACAGAAACTACAAGATGACTTCAAATCAAAAACTTTCAAAACCCTAAGAAGAGAAACTACAAGATTTATAGGTCTAAGAGAAAACGGAAGGTGATTTACCTGGTAGAGAGGACAAACAGCGACGAAACTGTGAGCCACGACCGAAGAAGAGACGCGCGCCGGAGGGTGGAGTGGTGGCGACGAGTTCGCAAACGGAGTGCACGACGACGCGGGGCGGAGAACGGTGGAGACGCGAGAGGGCGCTGAGACGCGAGAGGAGTGAGGCTTGAACGAGACACAAGCCTATTCTCTAATAGTCAGCAATATCCAAATTGATGCAACCTCAAAGACCAGTTTGTGACTCTCAAAATGAATTTGAGAAGGTGGATGAAGATTTGCAGTCTCTCATCAGCCACAAGCCTTCATCAAAACAAAATTTTCAAAGTCATATGGAAGTTTTGGAGATGTGCATTAGAAATTGGAGTTGACCACCTCTCAAGAAATATAATTAGAAACAGAGTTTCCCTTCTTAACATCTTCAACGACTAATCATAGTGTCTATACCTTTTTTGGGCACTCAATTTTCCCCCATGAGTGTCAGTCATATAATTGTACATGAATGTGATTATATCTTCAGTATTCTGAATATACATTATCAAGAGATCAAACTATCTTACTTAAGCATCTATCTCTCTTATACCCAATTTCCCTAAAACATTATTTTCAATTTCCTTTTCTTTAAAAAATTGCGCATTAAAATAAGTGAAAGGAAAGAGAAAATAAATCAGTCAACAAATTTTTTCACTTCCAGAGTAACAAAAGAATTGAGAATAGCTAGTGAGACTATAAGAATTCATTCATGGTTGCAAGCAGGAGCGTAAAATCCCACAAACAAGAAATCCTTTAATAGTTACTAGTATGTAACAAATGCATTGACAAATTGTAAACTAAAAAAACCTAATTTGAAAGATATACACTACTAAAACTTACAAGTGAAGTGATCTTAACTCCATTTCATGTTCGAATCAGAAATTGCCACGAAGGAGGGCGATGGGGAGAAGGAGGGCGCTGGTGGGTGGAGGTTGATGGAGGGCGGAGGGCGATGGTGGGTGGAGGGCGATGGAGGGCGGAGGGCGATGGAGGGCGTGGGCGGCGATGGAGGGCAGTGAAGGAGCAGAGAACGAGAGTGAGAATAACGAGGGTGAGAATAACGAGAGTGAGGCTAGGTTAATCAATTGGGATTGTAATTTGCGACGGAACATAAACATTTTACGACGGGTATAGTCGTCGCAAATTTGCGACGAAATTCTATTTCGTCGCAAATCCATCGCAAATTGCGACGGGCTGTTTTCGGTGGCAAATTGTCGTGGGAAATAAGCCTTATTCCATGTAGTCTCACTCGTCGTCGCAAATTCGTCGCAACTTAGCGACAGACAGTTCTCCGTGGGAAACGTTGGTGACAATACAGCATTTTTCTTGTAGTGGTCTGAGGAGGTGCTCAAGGCGGTTAGACGTGAAGATGAAACACTCAGAGAGTATATGGAACGTTTCAATAAGGAAGCTGCAAGTATCTGGAACCCTGAAGATAAGCAGAGACTCTTCTGAATGTAGGATGGTCTTAGGAAAGGAAGCCTATTTCAGATTGATGTTGGGGTGAACAAGCCCCAAAACTTGGGCGAGTTCCTTAGAAGATCACAAAAGTATATGGACTATGAAGAAGATGACATGGCTAACAAGGCATCCGCAAAGGAGGGAAATGGAAATGAAGAACCTCGCAATTCCAAACCCAAGAGGGATGATGGAGGAGGGCGACGTGAATTCGACCGCGACGCTTTTTCGAGCACACCCTGCTGAACACTTCTCGGGCAAATATCCTGGCCGAGTGTGCAACCACAGAATTTAGAAACGTCAAGAGGCCAGAACCTTTGGTAATGAAGGAGGGACAGAACCCCTCAAGGAAGTATTGTCGCTTCCACCGGAGCAACAAACACGATACCAGCGGCTGCCGAGCACTGAGAGACGACATTGAAGAGCTGATCCAGAAGGGAAAACTTCAGCAATATGTGAAAGGCAAGGAGGAGGGAGAGACTGGTGGCACCCAAAAGCGGTCACGGTCTCTCCGAAAGAGATCCAGATCGCCCCGCAAGGGAAAAGCAGCGGCAAGCGAGGCTACCAAAGCCGCGGAGGAGGATGACAGTGATGCTTCTGAAAAGTCGGACACCCGGAAATCCAAGGGGAGACCAGTGGCTCTGGTCATCCTCGGAGGGGACTTTTGGGAAGGCGGTCTGACAAACAAATCAATGAAGAGAAGGTGGAAGGAAATCATGAATGTTGCCTCAACCTCAAAGCCCATGGAGGGACCCTCTAGGCCACCCATAACCTTTGGGGACCATGATCTGCTTGATGGAAAACCCAACAAATATGTCCCACTGCTGATCTCCGCTGTCAGGGCCAATGTCAAAGTGGGAAGGATTCTGGTCGATCAGGATAGCTCCGCGGACATTATCTTTGAGGATTTGCTGAAAGTGTTGCACATCTCTGCGAACAACATCACTCCTTACAATGGAACTCCACTTACTAGTTTCAATGGGTCAACAACCGAGTCACTTGGCCATGTCGAACTAATGGTCATGTATTAAGACCCAGATGGCGAGCAACCATTATGTCGAACTGTTAAGACCCCCTTCCTAGTCCTCCCATGCAAACCAATATACCCGTGCATAATCGGGAGGCCCACACTAGACAGGCTGGCAGCAGTAACCTCAACTGTACATCTGAACATGAAGTTTTACTCCGTGGACAATAGGAATGTGACCCTGCAAGCTGATTTGGGAGCAGTCCGCAAATGCTCTTTGAGGTGTGACGGATCTTCTCAGATTTTCAGATCTTCACTTCATAGGTACCAACTTCACTCTTCACACTTTGAATTTTTTCCTAAGAACGTGTTACTTGCTTTAATAGAGTTGTGATTGTTGACGAATCTTTGTTTATGGGAGGATCTTTGAGTGAGTATGCCATACCTTTCTTACTGCCATCAATGATATCCTCAGGAGAGGGGGTTCTGTGGATATCTTGTACTGCAGATAACTTATATTGCAGGTTAGGTTTTGATGGTGAAAAAGACAAAGCCATAGTTGATGGCCAAAGTTGATGAAAGTAACAAAATATCAAAGTCACAATCCAAGACAATCAAGACTAAAGAATCATATCTCAAGAAGTAAGGGTAGTTCTTAGGGTTTGGGGTTTGTCTTAAGAAAAAATGTAAGCTCTTCCGAGGGTCAGCTCATCTCTCAAAATCTCACGTCTTCACTAGCTTTTCAAAATGCATGCATGCACACGTAAACACAAAAACCAATTTTAAGAAAGAAAGAAATCGATTCCCCATTTTATCAAAACATCAAAATCGATTTCTCACTCCTTTTTAAAAGTGCATAATCGATTTTCTCTCTATAGCATATAAAGTATACAATCGATTTGCATCTCTTTCTAAACAAGCAAAGAATCGATTCACATTGTCTTTCACTTACAACAAAATCGATTCTTTACCTGTTTTAAAGTCATGAATCGATTTCCATCTTACTTCAAATAAACACATAATCGATTTCTCATCCTAGATCTACTTAGGCATGAAATCGATTCCCATCTTCAGTGCATTCAGGCAAACAATCGATTCTGACATTTCCAAAATTGTTTCAACGGTATTATTTTTCTCATAGCTTATAAATAGATGCGTCATACTCTTCATTTCACACAACCCGTTTTCACGATTCAAAGCATAATTTAGAAAAACTCTTCACACTTTTATTTCTGCTTTTCAAGCACTGTTGGTCTGTCAGAGCTGATCTCTCGCAAGAGTTAGTCGGGGTTGGAATCTTCAAGTTGTAATATCTGCCTACATTAGAGGTATTTTGGTCTTTACTTTTGTAATTGTTTATTTGTTGTGATTTATACTAGGGAGTGGGATATCTCTCTAGGGTAGCTGTTTGTACTAGGAAGTGAGGTATCTTTCTGGGGCAGCTGGTTGTAACAGGGGTGGGGTATCTCTTGTTATTGTTGTAATAGATTTGAGGGCTCTTCATAGGTGGGGTATCCTAGGAGAAGAGTGCCTGAGCCTGTAAAGGTTTTTCAAGGCACCTGTAAGCCTTGTTTTGTGTTAGTGGAAAATCTCACAAGGGTGTGAGGACTGGACGTAGGTCACTAGGAGGTGACCGAACAAGGATAAATCTCTGTGTGCTTTATTGCTTTATTTTCAAAAGTTTTTAAATCTCAATTCACACCCCCCCTCTTGAGACTGAAGCAACCTGGAAACAAGTGGTATCAAAGCTAGACTCTTGTATAAAGGGCCCAGCAGCTTCAAGAGTAATGGCTTCAGGTTGGTCTACGCAAGAGGGTGCTTCTCTTACCCGTCCTCCGGGATTCAACGGGAAAGATTACGCATATTGGAAAGAAAGAATGAGAATATTTATTGAAGGGGTAGACTTAGATGTTTGGGATGCTGTGGAAAAAGGACCCTATGTCCCTATGCATATAGTAAATGGTGTTTCTACGGTTAAAGATAGAGCTGAATGGTCTGACGATGAAAAGAGAAAAGTGCAACATAATTTACGGGCTAAAAATATTATTACTTCTGCTTTGAGTCCTGATGAATTTTTTAGAGTATCAAATTGTAAATCTGCTCAAGAAATGTGGGAAAATTTGCAAGTCACTCATGAGGGTACACATGAAGTAAAAAGGGCTAGAACGAACACTCTGATCAGAGAATACGAGCTATTTAGAATGAATACAGGTGAAACTGTACCAGAGATGCAAAAGAGGTTCACTCACATAGTGAATCAACTAATTCTTCTGGGAAAGCCATTTCCTGCTGAAGATCTGATCAACAAAGTTCTAAGGTGTCTAAACAGAGAATGGCAACCTAAAGTAACTGCTATAGCTGAATCCAGGAATTTAGCTACTATGTCACTTGCCACTCTATTCGGTAACTTACAAGAGCATGAACTAGAGCTCACCCGTTTGGCTGAGCACGAAAATACAGATAAGAAAAAGAAAAGCCTGGCTCTGAAAGCGTCTAGTTCAAGTCAACCTTGTGATAGTAATGACTCAGAAAGTGAGAATGATGAAAGTGAGGAAAACATGGTTCGAAAATTCAAAAAGCTTATGAGAAAGAAAAATTTCGCCAAAGATTTTTCTCCTAAGAAGTTCTCCAGCAAAGAAAGTTCATCCGGTCCTCCAACTTGCTATGAATGTGGGAAACCTGGTCACATGAGGATGGAATGCCCTAGTTTACAGAAAAAGGGATCCAAATTCGAAAAAGAAGGCATTCAGAGAAAACAATAGAAGGAAAGCCTGCGTAGCGTGGGAAGACAATGACACAAGCAGTTCAGATGGTTCAGAAACCGAAGAAGCTCATGTTGCTCTTATGGCCAACCACGAAAGTGAAGGTGAATCCGAAAATGAGGTAAGCTCTAACTCTGACTCTTTACAAGATGCTTATGATGAATTATATGAAGCATTTGTTGAATTGCATGATAATTCACTTAAATTAGCTAAGGCATTACGTAAATCAAAGAAAACCATTGCTAACCTTCAAAATGAAGTTAATGCTTTAACTAAGGAAAAATAAGAGCTTAGAAAAGAAAATGATGATCTGGTTTATTTCAAGGAAAATTATGTATGTGATAAGTGTATAGAACATGAAAAGAAAATCAATGAGCTTGAATGTACAAATAGGCAAAATGTCCAAATTACAACATGTACATCCTAGGGTTCCAAGAAATGATTTTGAGAAAAGACGTATGCATCATAGACCTAAGTTTACAACTAGACCCTATACTAGATGTTATTTCTGTGCTAAAACTGGACATACAGCATCTGTTTGCAAGTCAAGAGGTAAACAAAATATGAAAAAGGTGTGGGTTCCTAAAGGGACCATACCAAACACTAACCCACAAGGACCCAAAGAGATTTGGGTACCTAGAACCCTGTTTTAAATCACTGCAGGTATGCTTCAAGGTATGGGGGACAGATTAGTACCTTGACAGCAAAAACACAAAGCGCATGACTGGAGAAGAAAAGCCCTTAAACACTCACCCTAGGTCAAGCAGTCACGTGACTTATGGTAAGAACAAAGAATCTTCGGTGAAGGTTAGTCCCTATAAATGATCTATCCATTATGATTGACATATATGCAAGAAAGTAAGTGTTTGACTTTGTCTCATGCATCTGAGAAAAACATTTATAAGACATGTCAAAGTAACTAAGCAGAACATATCTCATTCATATAGATCATGGTTAGATGGAAATACAAAGGACCCTGTTAAGTTCTCTAAGTCCGTGCATATAGAAATTATAATACCACCATCTTAGAGTTCATGATTCAGATAGGCGTTGTATGATTAAGTTAGTTGAGTTTTTTTTTTCAAACCAGCAAGTTAATATTCTTTTAAAAAAACCATTGTAAAAGAAAATTTGTTCATTGGCCTTTTTATCAAACAAAATCTGAACCAATCATATGCTTCATAGAGTTTTGTGTTTTAAAAGAGAAATGAGCATCTTAGTATTATTTTATTGTGTGGCCTGAGAATCCATTTCCAAGTCCCTATTAATGTGAATGATATTATTTTCGGTGCTACTAATGAATTGTTGTGCAAAGAATTTTCTAGTATTATGCAGAGTGAGTTTGAAATGTTGATGATGGGAGAACTCAACTTCTTCCTTGGGCTTCAAATAAAACAAATCAACAATGGCATCTTCATCTCTGAATCAAAATATTGCAAAGAACTACTTAAGAGATTCGAAATGGACAAAGCAAAAGACATGTTCACTCCAATGAGCACTTCATGTTACTTAGACAAAGATGAAGAAGGTAAACTGGTAGAACTAGGCAAATATCGAGGTATGATTGGCTCTCTTCTCTATTTAACTGCTAGTAGACCGGATATCATGTTTAGTGTTTCCATGTGTACTAGATATCAAGCAAATCCAAAAGAGTCGCATTTAGTAGCTGTCAAAAGAATAATGAGATATCTTGTAGGCACTCAAAATGTTGGTTTGTGGTACCCCAAAGGTGCCACATGCAGCCTTATAGGATATTCAGACTCCGATTTTGCAGGTTGTAAACTGGATAGAAAAAGCACTAGTGGAACATGTCACATACTAGGTAGTGCATTGGTCTCATGGCACAGTAAGAAACAAGTCAGTGTCGCACTGTCAACTGCTGAAGCAGAATATGTTGCAGCAGGAAGTTGCTGCACACAAATCCTCTGGATGAAGCAACAACTTCTTGACTATGGTGTAGAATTAGATCATATCCCAATAAAATGCGACAACACAAGCGCTATCAATCTTACAAAGAACCCCGTTCAGCACTCTAGGACCAAGCATATAGAAATTAGACATCATTTTTTTAGAGATCATGTCCAAAAAGGCGATTGTGTGATTGAATTTGTTGAATCGTCAAAACAGCTAGCTGATATTTTCACGAAACATTTACAAAAAGAAAGCTTCTTTTTCATTCGAAGAGAACTTGGAATCATTGATTCCTCTTCAATTTGAATGAAACAAATGCTGTTTCGACTCGCAAACTTTATCATATGTCGACCCTTTTGATCATGACAAAAAGGGGGAGAAATATAGTGTCGCATGAAGCATATAATATTGTCATGTTAAACATACAGGGGGAGAAATATTGTCACTTTGCATATAGTAAATGAAACAGGGAGAGCATCAAGTAAGGGGGAGTATAATCATTTATGTATGCATTATTGTGTTTGATGAACTAACCTCCCACCTTAATATGAGTAAAGTTTTGTCATCATCAAAAAGGGGAAGAATGTGGATATCTTGTACTGCAGGTAACTTATATTGCAGGTTAGGTTTTGATGATGAAAAAGACAAAGCCATAGTTGCTGGCCAAAGTTGATGAAAGTAACAAAATATCAAAGTCACAATCCAAGACAATCAAGACTAAAGAATCATATCTCAAGAAGTAAGGGTAGTCCTTAGGGTTTGGGGTTTGTCTTAAGAAAAAATGTAAGCTCTTCCGAGGGTCGGCTCATCTCTCAAAATCTCACGTCTTCACTAGCTTTTCAAAATGCATGCATGCACACGTAAACACAAAAACCACTTTTAAGAAAGAAAGAAATCGATTCCCCATTTTATCAAAACATCAAAATCGATTTCTTACTCCTTTTTAAAAGTGCATAATCGATTTTCTCTCTATAGCATATAAAGTATACAATCGATTTGCATCTCTTTCTAAACAAGCAAAGAATCGATTCACATTGTCTTTCACTTACAACAAAATCGATTCTTTACCTGTTTTAAAGCCATGAATCGATTTCCATCTTACTTCAAATAAACACATAATTGATTTCTCATCCTAGATCTACTTAGGCATGAAATCGATTCTCATATTCAGTGCATTCAGGCAAACAATCGATTCTGACATTTCCAAAATTGTTTCAACGGTAATATTTTTCTCATAGCCTATAAATAGAGGCGTCATACTCTTCATTTCACACAACCCATTTTCACGATTCAAAGCATAATTTAGAAAAACTCTTCACACTTTCATTGCTGCTCTTCACACACCGTTGGTCTGTCAGAGCTGATCTCTCGCAAGAGTTAGTCGGGGTTGGAATCTTCAAGTTGTAATATCTGCCTACATTAGAGGTATTTTGGTCTTTACTTTTGTAATTGTTTATTTGTTGTGATTTGTACTAGGGAGTGGGGTATCTATCTAGGGTATATGTTTGTACTAGGAAGTGGGGTATCTTTCTGGGGTAGCTGGTTGTAACAGGGGTGGGGTATCTCTTGTAATTGTTGTAATAGATTTGAGGGCTCTTCATAGGTGGGGTATCCTAGGAGAAGAGTGCCTGAGTCTGTAAAGGTTTTTCAAGGCACCTGTAAGCCTTGTTTTGTGTTAGTGGAAAATCTCACAAGGGTGTGAGGACTGGATGTAGGTCACTAGGAGGTGACCGAACCAGGATAAATATCTGTGTGCTTTATTGCTTTATTTTCTAATTCCTTCGCTTCCACTTAACCTGCGCGAAAATTAATCAAAGACATTGAAAAGAGGAAAAGGTTTTCAAAAGTTTTTAAATCTCAATTCACCCCCCTCTTGAGACTGAAGCCACTTGGTAACAGGTTCATCAACGAACTTTGCCGGTTTATAACACTTGTCTTGACTTCCTGCCCCCTGTCCTGCAGGTTGTGATCGATGTCGAGGATGAAGAACACAGCTTGAGTTCATGGGCCATATCGAGATCCCATTCATGTTTCGAGGGAGGCTGGCTATGAGATTGGTGGTCCGTCGAAGGGACCTAGTGAGTCTGAGTCTCTGGCATCTGGGTCGCCTCGCTTTGTTCTTCTCTTGAGACTTTGGACTTGCCAGACAAGTGCATTTCTTCTGGGGATGTATCTCGAAGTTTCAACCTTTAAGACATCAGAATTGAGTTTCAAGCTTAACAGAAGTATTGTAGCTCTGCTTCTTAGCTTTACATCGCATGCTCGCACACCTTAATCGATAACCACGGATGAAGTTATGGTCCGCAGAATAGACAGCATCTCGCCTAGGCATGACATAGTGGGATCTCGCCCTTGTTCCTCTCAGCGCCTCGCCCTTGGCACAACTTACCAGGACTCGACCCGGATAGAACTCGTCCAACGGGGTTGTGACCACCAAGTTCATCCTATAATATACCCTTGGCACAGTTTACCAGGACTTGGCCTGGATAGAACTCCTCCAACGGAGGTTGCGACACGTTGAAAGTCGCTTCGGTTTATAGGAAAGCGCAAACGATCATAGCATCGATCTCATGTTGCCCCTTTCTACCGACAAGCTTAGGCGTCATGCCCTTTGCTATTGTCCAATGAGTAAAACTTCATCTTCAGATGTACAATTGAGGTTACTTCTCCCAGCCTGCCAAGTGTCGGCCTCCCAATTATGCACTAGTATATTCATTTGCATGGGAGGACTATGAAGAGGGTCTTCCCAGTTCGACGCAACCATTGTTCACCATCTGGGTCTCCATTAGTGACCATCAGTTCGACATGGCCAAGTGGCTCGACTGTTGATCCATTGAAACCAGTCAGTGGAGTTCCATGGTAAAGAGTGACGTCATCAGTAGAGATGTGCAACACTTTCAACAAGTCCTCCAAGATGATGTCCGCGGAGCTACCCCGATCGACCAGGATCCCTCGCCCTTCGACATTGGCCATGATAGCAGAGATCAATAGTGGAACGTATTTGTTGGATTTCCCATCCAGCAGATCTTGATCTCAAAAGGTTAGGGGTGGCCTGGATGGTCGATCCATGGGCTTCGAAGTTGAAAGGTGCGACGCAGGCGGAGGCTGGAAGAGGCGGGACGAGACGCAGGTTGAAAGAGGCGCAACGCAACACAAGCTTGAAGAGGTGCGACGTGACGTAGGCTTGAAGAGACGCGACGCGACGCAGGGCTGAAGAGACCCGGCAATGCTTCGGACCCGGGGACTGCCTCGGGGTGCCATCGAAATGCAGGAGAAAACTCTCAAGAGATTGAAATGAGGTAAAAGCTAGACTGCTCCCACTGTGGTCACCAATGTTCAGTACCTAGCAGCGCTATGGTGACTGCTGTTGGTAGGTCTCTTGCATTCCGAGCCGAGTGTTGAAAGGATCCCAGGTGGGGCACCTGCAATGCCACTCCGACGCCCAAGTCACTATAGGGAATAAGAGAGTAGTATGATTTAGGAATGATAATGTACCTATTTATGGCAATGTGAGCCAGTATTTATAGAGATTCGTGCAGGATTTGAGTTGTTGGATCGATCGGATGAATCTGAGCCATCCAAGCGTGAGAGCCACAAGTGGGCTTATTCATTGTGGATTTGGGTCAAAAGGAATGGGCCTATCCATGTCTAATTACTGAATGGGCCTCTTGGTCTAGTCCAGTCCAGTTGCCCCCCAAGTCGAGATTATTCCCAAGGATGGTCTTGGCTTGAAGTCTTTGCTGACATCGTTCCTGCCGACTAATCCGCATCTGCAGGTTGTCTCGGGTCGTCCCGACGGGATGGCTTGTTGCTCCCGACAGTGTCATTGCTCCGTGAAACACCTGATAGTCTGTGGTAACGAGGCGTCTTCTTATCGCCTAGTAACTGTTTTCATGAATTCTCACCCTTTGCAAAATCTAACTCACACCACGAGAGAGGGAGAGGCGAGACCCAAAGAGTGAGAAAGAGGGAGAATATGACTGAGACCCCAAGGTCCCCTGCTTGCGCTTGTGTCCATGCCTAGTGGCCGAGACCATAGGGTCTCACTGTGCTGCTTACTTGCTACCCCTGCCTTGGTGCCTGATACCCGAGACCTCGTGGTGTCTTGCCTGATGCGTGAGACCTCATGGTCTTATTCGTGCTGCGTGAGACCTCATGGTCTCATGCCTTGCCGATGACTTCGTGCCTGTGCGCCTTTTCCTTGGACCTTTGATTGAGTGGAGAGTTTAAGGTAGACAAGTTGGTCTTGCCTTGATCATTGTAATGCACCAAACATTAAGTATGAAATGCAAAAACCCAATCTTTTTGAATTGGATTGAATCCCCCTTTTGCTTTGGCTTGCCGCCGGCTTGCCTGCCATGGCAGGCCACACTGAGTCTAATTGTCGCTTTGTAGTTGCATTTTTGCCCACTTCCTTGTGGAGAATAACTTTCCCTCTACTGTATGTAGCGACCGAAAAATCCAGAGGATATCTCGCGTTCAATGAAATCGCCATCAATGTTTAATTATTCGGGAAAACATTGAAAAATCCCTTTGAAAACGAAAATGGTCTTGAAAACCAGATTTTGGTTCGGGAGTCGATTATGCGTAGAGAAGGTATTAGCACCTCACGACACCTTTTCGAAAAAGGTTACCTCTAGTTAATTGTGCAATACTATATTAACTTTTAAAAATAATTACTTCCTTTTTATTAAAATAATGAGTTGAAAAGGACTTAGCGAAAATAAATGTTTTTGTATTTTTACTGAAAACTAAGAAAGAAAACGTTTTGAAAAGACTAAAAAAGGGTTTTTTATTAATGCACTTGACAAATGTGGGCCCCCATCTGCTCCTACGTATCTCCGGGTAGAGAATCAAAGGCTACGTAGTTCTTGGTATAAAATGTTTGTTTGTTGGTATTTTTTAATTAATATTTTTGGATGGTTATAGGGATTTTAAGACTCGTGAGCCGTACATCTCATTCGTCTTAAAATGCAGTTTAATCCGATCGTACAGTAGACTTAATCCACTATTATTATTTTGTGATTTTGTAAGAAAATGAATTAAGAAAAACAGAATGAAAATTGTTTATTTTTGCGCTTGATAGGGGTGTGACCAAGTAAACTCAAAGTTGTCACCACTAATAGTCTATTTGAAAAGAAAAAAAAGGTGTTCGCAATACCCAAACGAGTTAAACTCAGAGTGACCATTGCAAATAAATGGTTTGAGGATGAGTTGGGCTCATTGGTTTGTAAAAATGTGTGAGGATGAGTCGAACTAATGGTTTAGTGAAAGTTAAACAAATGAGACAAAACCTATACCCAAATGAATTAGAAATATATGGTGTAAAGTGATTAATATTTATTTATTGTTTTTATAGGGATTTTAGGTATGAGATGCAAAACTCATTTATCCCAAAACGATGGCTAATCCGTCCGTGCGGTTGACTTAACCCCCTATTCGCTTTTTCCCTAAATTAGAGTGATTTAAAGGTCGCATTGTAGGCCTCCGAGCTAAAGTCTCTTTCGTAATATTACCCACAACGATAGGTAACTATCAGGTGTAGAATATCATGAAGAGCACACTCTGAATAAAATTCTCATGATAGAACAATATAAATAAGTGTGTGTAAAAGTGTACGTAATATATGCATAAATTAATAAACAATATAAATAATAAATAAATATACACATACATACATAAATAAATAAATAAATGAATAATAAATAAATACGTACATAAATAAATAAATACAAAACTAACCTCAAGCTGATCAACGCGACCAACGCTGAACCAGACCGAGCAGTCTGACCAGGTCAACCGCGAACCGGACTCCTATCAGGTCCTTTTTGACCCGAAAACCACCAAGTAATGGACTGCAAAGGCTAGCCCAAAGAATTAAAGACAGGCTTTTAGTCTAATGGACTGCAAAGGCTAGCCCAGAAGATCACTTACCCCGTCCATGCCCTCTCCATAGTCTTTGCATCTCAACCTCTTTTATAGCCAAAGGCTAGGTAGTCCTTGTTTCTCCCAAGCAATGTGGGACTAAAACAAGATAGAGAAAGCAAATCCCGTTTTTCTCAAATCAGCCACCTTAAAAGTGCGATTGCAGATTCGTTAACCGTTAGATCGTCTTAATTTTTTTGACAGAAGGATCGTGATACATATATCTTTACTTTAACTGTTAGGATCTTATCTGAGAAGAGATTAATGGCATTCGCAAAGTAGCTGAAAACAACTTCTGCTTTCTCTCAAACTAGCCACCTTGACAGTGCGATTCCAGATTCGTTAACCGTTGGATCGTCTTCGTCTTTTGACTGAAGGTTCGTGAGACATATATCTTCACTTTCACCGTTAGGATCCTCCAAACGAGATCTGAGAAGAAAGAAATGGCATTCGCAAAGTAGCTGAAAACAACTCCCATTTTTTCTCAAACCAGCCACCTTGACAGTGCGATTTCGGATTCATTAACCGTTGGATCGTCTTCATCTTTTGACGGCTGGTTCGTGAGACATATATCTTCACTTTC
Source organism: Astragalus membranaceus (assembly GCA_039519185.1). Lineage (NCBI taxonomy): Eukaryota > Viridiplantae > Streptophyta > Magnoliopsida > Fabales > Fabaceae > Astragalus > Astragalus membranaceus. Next base: position 101,550,901 of record CM076849.1, read on the forward strand.
GCCGATTGGATCGTCAATACGAGGTCTGGGAAGAGAGAAATTGCATTTGCAAAGTAGCTGCAGGTTTGGGTATTTTGGTCTATTTTTATATTTTTTGTAACTTTGGCATTTTTGGGCCAAGTCGTTTACATGGACATTTTTGTAATAATTTTAATTTTTGTTTAACCACTAAAAAAAGAAATAACGACGCAAAATCGGTAAATGAGCGCGAAACGACCTATTCGAGGGACTAGGAATCGAATATACAGGAAAAAACATATTTTTGTTATTTTTTCTAAAAAGTGAAAAATACTAGTTAAAATTGGGTATCCACAACACTAAAAGTTTTGATATTGTTTGTTCCTTAAATTAGCCGGAAAAAATTAGGGTATAACAGCTGCCCCTCTTTATTTATATTTTGCTTGAAAATTCTAATGGTTTCCAAAATTTTCAAATTAAAATAGAAATAAAGATAAAATGACACTAATTTTGTCTTAAAACACGGTATATAAAGGGATCACTGGGGATCCGAAGGAGCCATGGGCTCTGAAGGACCACTGGGGTCTGAAGGATCACTGGGGTTCTAAAGGTCTACTTCAAAATCAATGCTTGGCGCGTTGACTTGAGTTCAACTAAAGGACCGATGGGGTCCGAAGGGCTATTTAGACCTGATGGACCAATGGGTCTGAGGGAGCGCAACTAGCTATGGTACTAGTAATATGGTCTGAGGGTGGCCTTTATTCCAGCGGCCGTGAGGGTCAAGATCAGATCCGGAACTGATATGTTGACCACGAAGGACGTCCGCTGTGTCTTTGGCTAACACAGCTAGTCTGAAGGACCTGGGGTCGGATGATCCGTCGGTTGCTTGATGGACCATTGTTGGTCTGAAGGAGCGCTATGGCTCTAAAGGACCACTGGGGGTCTGAAGGATCAGCTTGGTGATCTCAAATGTGATATGAGATCAATGCTTGAAGCGTTGATTTCGAGGGAACAATATATGGGGATCGATACTTAGTGTGTTTGCCTTGAACATACCTAATAAGGGGAAAAACCATCTATGTTTGGCATGTCTAAAAATGCAATGAATGGTGTATGTGTGCATGCAATGTAAGCATGTGCAATGATAGGTGTTTACTGGGGTGGCGAATGAAATGTGGCAGATAATGGGTGTTTGAGGTTGATGGAATATGAAAGTTGATAAACAGTGTATGTGGATGAGGATAGGATATGAATGTGATTGTAATGATTATATGCAAATGCTATGGTGAATAAAAGGAAACACATGAATACACGTGAATTGTGGATGCTGGAGCTGGTCGGAAACAAAAATTGATAAGCTGTGTATGCGAATGCAGATAACATGCGAATGCAAATGTACTGCTTAGATGCAAGTGCTATGGTAGATGCATAGTTGCACGATGGGATGGTTTATGCAATGATTTATTTGATGATGTGTTCTTGCATTTTTTGAGATGAGAAAAAGATTTTTTGATGCGAGAAGCAGAGAAGTGAATGTTTTGAAATAATCATTCCTTGGAAAGAGGTTTGAACTCAGACATGGCAATCTCAAGGTTGTTATTCACAGACACTGATGTGCAAAACTATTTGACCGTATTTGCAGACTCGCTTATTTTGCTCTCTTATGATGGTGTCCCATGATGATTGATTTTTAGGTCCACAAAGTTCACTGAGTGAGTTTCTGACTTCACATTATTAACTTGTGTTCTCTCTCTATGAAGCATTGTTTAATAAACATGTAGAGTAGTGCAAATACAGATGAATGAGTCAGTTGAGTTTGTATGAGAGATATGACATGTGAGGGGATGAATGGTAGCTTTTTGCCAAAGTCATGAAAGGTAGGTTTTTCCAACTCAAGAAATGTGGAACTGCCCCGATTTTAGACTACTGGTGAAGGTGATCGAATAGTCTTCCCCTGTCTAGTGATGACAACAGTAAGGGGTGTAGAGGAAATTATGAATTGGGAACGCCATGACTTTGGAATGAAGGGTGGCAGGCGAAAGATTTTGTCTCAACCCATAGTGTTTGGTGTTGCCCCAACTATGACAAGGAAAAGGTTGCCCTGACTAGGGTTTGTGAAAGGCTGTGTTTAGGATGGTGGGTTGAGAAATTGCTCCGGTATGGTCTTATGGATGTGAATATGACAAGGGGATGAGATGGGTGTAGGGGGAATTTCCCCGATTTTAGGTGGAGTGAATGGCGACGGGATTGCCCCACTTTGGAATGGTATTTCAAATGGTTGCTTTTAGTGGGGTTGTGAAAGGTGACTGAGTTAGGGTTATGGGTTTTTGGAATTGGTCGTATGGCTATATGGATTGGATGTGGTATATGAATGGTATATGAATGGGATGGACGCTGGAAAATTTCCCCAAGTTCGAGAAGCATGAAAGGTGAAGGGACTGCCCCACTTTGATTCTTTCAAGGTGATTCCCACAAACTATGATAGTCCTGGGTTTTGATACGATGAAAATTTCAACTTGGTGATCACTAAATCTTGTCTTGATATCAGGGTAACTTGAATGAATCTTGGAGTGCAAGCCTTTTGAGTTTTTATTTTTATTTTTATTGTTTTTTAAGCAAATATATTGTAGATAAATAAACTTACTTGTCCTGAAATTAAACCTTTGAGAAAATGAAAGCAGTCAGTCATTGATAAGAATGGACTTGTTAGGGTTGTAATGTGGCTAATAGTTAGGGGTTTATGAAATAAAGGGTTTATAATGTGGCCAATGGTTAGGGGTTTATGAAATAAAGGGTTTATAATGCGGCCAATGGTTAGGGGTTTATGAAAGAAAGGCTTTATAATGTGGCCAATGGTTTGGGGTAATGTGGAGTATAGGATAAATAGGCTCAAAGAGGTGTTTGATGGTTTATTGAGACAGTGACCTTTAATGAAAGAAAGAATAAGTAGGCCCAAAGAAGTGTTCGAGACCAATGCTTTGGGTTTTGTGAAAGAAATGATAATTTGGCACAAGGAGGTGTTTGAGGGTTTATTCAGACAATGATATCTTATGTGTTTGATGGTATGATGTATCAGCTCACACTTTCTACTGCTTTTGCTTTTTTTTTTTTCAGGATTTTTCGATCCTCGTTTTTTGAATTTCACTTTTTGTGTGTGATTTTTCTTTCTCTTTCTTTTGAGTAGAGTGAGCTGATAAAAGTGATACACCATTTTTGATGTGGAATTGATCCTTGTCTAGGGTGACTGAAAGATTTTTTTGAAATGTTATGTTTTTTATGAATGTTATGTTTTTTTTAAAATGTAATCCATAATAATGACGCTTCAAAATATGATAGAATGAGTGAATGAATGAATGAATGTCGGTGAAATGCGAATATATGGTTTTATTTATCGTGTCGGGGAATTGTATGCTTTTTAATAAAATATGATTTTGGTGGTCTGACTTTCAAATGATTTTTTACTTTCATCCACAACTCTTAAAAAAAGTTTTGTAATTCCCCGGCGGTCATTGAAATGCATGCAAAATGATATGTTTTTATATTTTTTATGATATGCAAAAGAAAATAAGAATGCATGAGACATGTTTCAAAAAAAAACTAGAAAAAAAGAAAATGATTTTTGGGTTTTTTTGGTTTTTTTTTATTCAAGAAAATGGGAAAAAAAGAAAGAGAGAAAAAAATGTACTAGTGTTTGTTTGAATACAAGGGGATGAAGCTCCTTTGTGACCTAGAAAGGTTTCCTTAGGAATATATCTAAGATTCTTTCTACTGAGTGAACCTTTCAATGGTAGCTCTACCACGTCCTAAAAAGGTTCCTAGAGCCAACGACCCCAGTTAAGAACGCTAATCGCGACAATATGCAAGCTATTAGAAGTGATAGCATTCTCAAAATGGACCAAACTCTAGGTGAGATTTTCGTGACCACCCAACAGGACGTATATCCAGAAGGCCATCACTACGCAGTCTTGTTCTAACTTAGGTTATGCTCAAGTCCGGGTATAGGACTATACTCATATGTGTGATGAAGTGTGATAGTAGAGTGAGTGTAGGAGCAAAATGTCAAGTATACCCCCAAGTTGCAAAACAAACAATGCATATGCAAAAGAAATATAGTTTTCTATCTTAAGGTTCACATATCATATAAAATATAACATGCAACAAGAATAAAAGATGAAAGGGAAATAAATACCGAAAACATTAAAGGTTTGGCACAACTAACCAGGTTAGGCTTGACTCTCAGAATTTCCCCAGTGGAGTCGCCAGCTGTAGCGACCGAAAAATCCGAAGGATCCCTCGCGTTCAATGAAGTCGCCATCAATGTTTAATTATTAGGGAAAATATTGAAAAATCCATTTGAAAACGAAAATGGTCTTGAAAACCAGATTTTGGGTTCGGGAGTCGATTATGCGTGGGGAAGGTATTAGCACCCCACAGCACCCTTTCGAAAAAGGTTACCTCTAATTAATTGTGCAAAACTATATTAACTTTTAAAAATAATTATTTCCCTTTTATTAAAATAATGAATTGAAAAAGACTAAATAAATGTTTTTGTATTTTTATTGAAAACCAAGATAGAAAACGATTAGAAAAGACTAAAAAATGGTTTTTTATTAATGCACTTGACAGATGTGGGCCCCCATCTGCTCCTACGTATCTCTGGGTAGATAATCAAAGGCTACGTAGTTCTTGGTAGAAAATGTTTGTTTGTTGTTATTTTTTAATTAATATTTTTGAAAGGTTATAGGGATTTTAAGACTCGTGAATCGTACATCTCATTCGTCTTAAAATGCAGTTTATTGGTAGATATAATAAAATAAAAATAATGTTAGAATATATGGACCCAAGGTTGGGGTTATTAGTAGTGAATTAGGAGTGTCATGGACAAAGCCCATGTCTAATTCGCATATCCAAGAGAAAAAGCCCATGAAAATTCACTAAGTATAAAAAGAGATTAGTTAGGGTTTTGCGCATTTTTAGAAGAACAAAAATTAGAAATAGAGAGAAGAGAAGGGAGGGCGCGGCGAAGAGAAGAGGAGAGCTAGGGCAAGCCAAAAATTTCGAGTTCTTCAAAGGCTAAGGTAAGGGTGGGGTTCTATCTCTTTAATTGGGTGTATGAAGGGCTCTATGTAGAAAGGTTTATGGAACCCTAGGTGATTAAGATAGAAAACTTTAGTTGTAGGAATTATATTTGATTGATGATGAATGAAGGTGAATTGTTGATGTTTGAGCATGATTGACAATGATTGAATATGATTGTGATTGATTTAATACACTTGATGATGAATTGAACACAAAAATTCTGTCTATAGAGCGCCATGGGCGCCAATGTTGCTGCTTTCTGTTGCTGGGCGCCTCCCTAGGCGCCATGTCCTGTGCGTGTTGCTGCCTGGGCGCCAAGGGTGCCATTCTGTGTTGTTTTGCTGGGCGCCAAACCTGTGTCTGTCATGTTGCCTGGGCGCCAAGGGCGCCACACCCTGTGATGCTGTGTTGCTGTCTCGCATGTTGTTCCTGGCGCAGGGGCGCCAAGGGCACCAAGTGTGGCAGCCCTGTGTTGCTGTCTTGCATGTTTTTCTGGCGCAGGGGCGCCATGGGCGCCAAGATGGTGACTGCCCAATTGTGGTTTTCTATGATGTTCTGGCGCATGGGCGGCAAGGGCGCCAAGAGAGTGGCTGCCTAATTGCTGTTTCCGAAGTTTTCCTAGCGCATGGGCGCCATGGGCGCCAAGGTTGTGGCTGCCCTGTTGATGTTGCTGTGCTGTCTCAGGCGCATGGGCGCCAAGGGCGCCAAGTGTGGCTGCCCAAAGCTGCTGTTGTTGCTGTTCCTGGCGCACTGGGCGCCAAGATTGGCTGCCCGGTTGCAGTGTTGCGTGCATGTTCCTGGCGCAGGGGCGCCATGGGCGCCTAAATCAGGCTGCCTGTTGCTGTGTCTAGCGCAGGGGGCGCCATGGGCGCCAGAATCTGGCTGCCCTGTGCTGTGATTTTGTGCTGGGCGCCATGGGCGCCAGTTTGGCTGCCCGTTGTGCTGCTGGGCGCCATGGGCGCCAGTTTTGGCTGTCAAGTGTGTTGTTGGGCGCTGTGGGCGCCAAGGGTGCCAAATGTGGCTGCCGACATGTGAAGTCCATGATTGATGTTTAAAATGATGTCGAATGTGTGATTTTTTTGATGTTGCCAAAATGAAGTGATGTTGCCAAAATACTGTGATGTTGCCAAAAATGTTAAAAAATTTCTAAGTTGTAATTGTTGACGACGATGTTATGCGACGATGAAGTTGCCTCTATTTGTTGGCAGGTGATGTGTTACAGGCCTATGGCCACTGTTGTTTTCCGATGTTGTTGCTTGCTGTGTAATTGTTGTCATTTGTTGTGCATTTACATAGTGTCTCATGCATAGCATATTTTTACGACGGAGCTATGCTCAAACACGACGACGACGTTGCGATGTTGATACCCCTATTTACGGGTTTGGATTATGGTACCACATGCATTATAGGGCGGTGGCCCTGAGTTGAGTCGCATTCCGCATTTAAGTGCATATTTATGTGATTGAAATGATGATGATTGGCGTTAAACGATGATTGATGTTGAAATGATGATGATTGATGTTAAACGATGATTGATGACTGAAATGATGATGATTGATGTTAAATGATGAAATAATGCTGTAATGACGTTGATTGATGTTTAAATGATGAATTGCTGCCGTAACCTGATATATATACTGTTTTTCATGTATCCAATTGTATGGTGTGATATCTCACCCCTTCTGTTTGAATGTTACCCCAAATGTTGGTAACGTGCAGGTGAGTTCGAATGAAGACCATAGTTCTTCCTTAGTTCGGTGTCGTCGCTCTGATACGTAGCACTCGGGGGGATGAACGCTGTTTTGTTTTATTTATTTATGACTTGTATTTCGTTGGATTTTAGTATTGTGAAGCCGTGCATAAATTTGCAACGATTTTAACGATTGATTTTGTGAATTTTCCGCTGCGTGATCGAATTGTTATTGACGTTGATGTTTTGAAAAGTGCTATGTATTACGAATTGTTTTTGAGAAATGTGACATCCGTTTTGTCGTTAAAAACTCTGATTTTACGTTAATAAATTACCGGGTAGAAATGGGTGTTACAGGTGTGACCAAGTAAACTCAGAGTGGTCACCACTGATAGTCTATTTGAAAAAGAAAAAAAAAGATGTTCGCAATACTCAAACGAGTTAAACTCAAAGTGACCATTGCAAATAAATGGTTTGAGGTTGAGTGTTTGATTATTTGAAAATGTTTGCTTGGAAACATTATCTAAAAAAAATTAAGAGTGTGAGGATGAGTTGGGCTCATTGGTTTGTAAAAATGTGTGAGGATGAGTCTAACTCATGGTTTAGTGAAAGTTAAACGAGTGAGACAAAACCCAAATGAATTAGAAATATATGGTGTAATGTGATTAATATTTATTTATTGTTTTTATAGGGATTTTAGGACTCATGAGCTGTACAACTCATTTATCCCAAAACGATGGCTAATCCGTCCGTGCGGTCGGCTTAACCCCCTATTTGGGTTTTCCCTAAATCATAGTGATTTAAAGGTCACACTGTAAATATTCTTTTGGTAACTCTAATCACTTCGTCACCAAAGGCCTCCAGAGCTAAAGTCTCTTTCGTATAATCCTGATGGAGCGTTGGCTTGGCTGAAGGAGATGGAGAGAATCTTCTGTGTGATGGACTGCACTCCAGCGCAGAAGGTTCGTTATGGTACTCATATGTTGGCAGAAGAGGCTGATGACTAGTGGCTAGAGACTAGTCAAAGGTTGGTGGCTATAGGTGAAGAGGTCACTTGGGTTGTGTTCCGTAGGGTATTTATGAGGAAGTACTACCCGGAGGATGTTCGGGGTAAGAAAGAAATTGAGTTCCTGGAGCTGAAGTAGGGAAACCTGTCAGTTATTGAGTATGCTGCTAAGTTTGTGGAATTGGCTAAGTTTTATCCGCACTACAGTGAAGCGACTGCTGAGTTCTCGAAGTGCATCAAGTTTGAAAACGGGTTGCGACCAGAGATCAAGAAGGCTATTGGGTATCAGAAAATTCGTGTCTTTTCAGATTTGATTGATAGCTGCAGAATCTATGAAGAAGATAACAATGCTCACTATAAGATCCTTACTGAGAAGAGAAACAAGAATCCAAGTCGTGGTAAGCCGTATGATGCTCCTGCAGGGAAAGGTAAACCGAGAGCCGCTGATGGTAAGAGAACTAGTGGGGGAGATGCTCCGGCTGGTATTGTGTGCTTCAGATGTGGCAAAGCTGGGCATAAGAGTAATGCGTGCAAAGCTGAGCCGATAAGGTGTTTCCGTTGTGGTAAGCACGGGCATGAGGCGTCCGGGTGTGAGCATAAGGAGGTGGTTTGTTTCAACTGTGGCGAAGGAGGACATATCAGTAGTCAGTGTCAAAAACCAAAGAAGGAGCGGGCCAGTGGAAAAGTGTTCGCATTAGCAGGGGCAGAGACTTCCGAAGAAGATGGACTTATTAGAGGAGGTACGTGCTTCATTAATGGTACTCCTCTAAAATCTATTATTGATACTGGTGCTACTCATTGCTTTATTGCTGCTGTTTGTTGTAAGAGATTGAACCTTGTGTTGTCTGCTATGAATGGAGAGATGGTTGTCGACACTCCAGCTAAGGGGTCGGTGACTACTTCTCTAGTGTGTTCTCAGTGTCCCTTGTCGATCTTCGACAGAGACTTTGTTGTGGATTTCGTTTGTTTGCCGTTGAGCGGATTGGATGTAATCTTGGGTATGAACTGGTTAGAGCATAACCATGTCCATATAAATTGTCGTAGCAAGTCGGTAAGTTTTGAAGGAGAGGAGTCTGGTCTATTGTCCGCTAGTCAATTGCGGAAATTGATGAAGGAAGGAGTTCAGTTATTTTCGTTGATGGCATCGTTGTCTATTGAGAATCAAGCTATCATTGAAGAGTTGCAGGTGGTGCGCGAGTTTCCTGATGTTTTCCCTGATGAGATTCCAAGTGTACCGCCAGAGAGAGAAGTTCAATTTTCTATTGATCTTGTACCTGGTACTAGACCTGTTTCTATGGCACCGTACAGGATGTCCGCATCCGAATTGTCCGAGTTGAAGAAGCAACTTGAAGATCTGCTGTAACACCCCTTTTCTACCCGTTAATTTAATTGGAAAAATCAGAGTTTCAAAATTTCTTTTCATCGCAAGGGATGTTACACATACTTCAATAAAACAACGCTTCTCAATAAAACAGCTCAAACACAATAATCATGCATCACGTAGCACGTCATAAAAAGGAGAGCCTCAAAACCACAGTTATCGTCGTAAATAAAACTTAACGTCAATAAAACCAACTACGCAGCGGAATAACAAAATAAAACAGAATCGTCAACAAAGACATAACAACCGAAAACATTCATAAACATTGAGTTCGTTTCCCCCCTGAGTGCTACGTATCAGAGCATGACGACCCGACTCAAAATTTAGTGAAGATACCTATGTCTTCACTCGTGATCACCTGCACGTTACCGCATGGGGGTAACATTCAAACAGAAGGGTGAGTCCAATTCAATCCATATAATAAATCACATGATAAGCAATAAGTCAAGTCACAGCACTAGAGTAATCACATCACAATTCAGCAATCACATCATTACAACAACTCATCACAATGTCATGTGACTCTATGAAATGCAACCCACTCGCGGGCATATGCATGAGGTACCTTTCATCATCGTCGCTTAGCCTTTATGGCCTCATCGTCGCTTAGCCTTTATGGCCTCATCGTCGCTGGGTTTATGCACATGGAGTACATGAGACACTATGACATGCACCACACACAAACACACAATCACAGTCAACGTCACTTACCAATTTGCCAAATAAGAGGCACATCACCTGTCAATTTATAATCACACACGACCACGTCGCTATAATTCATCGTCGCTTATTATCATCGTCGCTTATTATCATCGTCGCTTATCCATAGACGTCACCACAAACAATAGCCCCTACGGGCAAAACAGTCATTTACACATCATCATTCACCATATTGGCCACTAAGGGCAAAAACGTCATTTAACTAGCCACTAAGGGCATCATCGTCATTTACACATCATCATAAATAATATTAGCCACTAAGGGCAAAAACGTCATTTACACATCATCATAAATAATATTAGCCACTAAGGGCAAAAACGTCATTTACACATCATCATAAATAATATTAGCCACTAAGGGCAAAAACGTCATTTAACTAGCCACTAAGGGCATCATCGTCATAAATCACCCATTTTGACACTAAAACGTTAAAACTGTTGGTTACAGGCAAAGAGGATTTTTAAAGAACTCAATACGACTTTACAACGTCACCGTAATGACCACCGGGGACAGCCGCTTGGGCGCCCAGAAACCACCATAAAATAATAAGTTTTCATTTTAAAAATGAGACACACAGGTAGACAATCGAAAAAGCTTCCCAACACTTTTTGAAACGTTTAAAACGGATGCCCGAGTCAAAAGTTATAGCGAAAACAGTTTTATAAAAATTTGGGAACATCCTGAAAAATGGCGCCCTGGGCGCCCAGCGCCTGGCACCTGGCGCCCAGCGCCCAGCAACACGCAACACACACACGCACTGGCGCCCAGCGCCTGGCGCCCAGCGCAACACACACGCAACACTGCAACACGCGCACAGCGCCCATGGGCGCCCAGCGCCTGGACACTTCCAGCAACACGAAATTCAGCACAAATTCACATATTGAATCATCAAAATCATCCATCAACCATCAAAATTCAGCAACATCACAAGCACACACATGGCGCCCTAGGCGCCCCAAACACTAACAATGGATCTTTGAGTAACGAATTCATCAAACAACATGCTAGTCGCAATCACAACATTAAATCACGCATAATTCATACTCATGGATTAGATCTAAGCTATTCCTACTTAAAACCTATCATACGAATTATTATAAAAATTGATAGAACTCCCCTTACCTCGAACTTGAAGAACGAAAGCCTTAGAGACGGTCACTGTAACACCCCGGTATTTTTATCGAGTAAAAATACCCAAGTGCACCATCCCTAAAACATCAGAGATATATTTCCTGTTTAAATACTGAACACCACTATAAAATTTTCACTGAATAACAACAGAACAGTCTTAAACATAACTAAGACCATAAATGTCATACCCCAATTTTGTCCGGCTTAGGTCCAAACCCTAATTTTCCACACAAAAATAAATTATGCATCACTTTTAGGGTTAGAATGCACGTTTTGGGAGGTTAGAGTCAAAAAGGGCATTTTTGGTCATTTCTCAGGGTCTATGAAAATGATTTTTGCAATAAGCCTCATGCATCAAATTAGGGTTTTTGAAAATGTGTTATGTATGCATGGCAAGTTTTGGAAAAATATGTTATGCATGCATGACAAGCTTTGGGAAATATTTTATGCATGCATGTCAAAAAACACTTTTGTGGAAAGCAAGAATTGATTTCTATTCTGTTCCAAAGGCTCAAGAATCGATTTCTCATTGTGTTAACTAAGTAAGGAATCGATTTTCACCTATGAAAAAGGTCCTGAAAATCGATTCCCACTATTTCCAAAGGCTCAAGAATCGATTCCTCATTGTGTTAACTAAGTAAGGAATCGATTTTCACCTATGCCAAAGGTCCTGAAAATCGATTCCCACTATTTCCAAAGGCTCAAGAATCGATTCCTCATTGTGTTAACTAAGTAAGGAATCGATTTTCACCTATGCAAAAGGTCCTGAAAATCGATTCCCACTATTTCCAAAGGCTCAAGAATCGATTCCTCATTGTGTTAACTAAGTAAGGAATCGATTTTCACCTATACAAAAGGTCCTGAAAATCGATTCCCACTAATTTCTAAAGCCCAAGGAATCGATTCCTATGTTTTCTAAAAGCAAAGAATCGATTATACTATATTTTGCCTTCATCAAACAATCGATTCATCCTTGCAATAAATGTTTTTAAAAAATTTCTACGCTTCCTAAGCCTATAAATAGGCAGCCTCAAGTCACATTTTGGGGGAGACTTCACAAGATCAGAAAACACACAGACATTTTTCACGAGATCTGAGAAGACAACTCTTGCAAATCTCATTTTCCAGTTCTACGCTTCATTTTTGCTCTATTCGCGCCGTTGGTCCGTCTGAGCTGATCTCCTGCAAGGGTTAGTCGGGATTTGCGTTCTTCAGAGTTGTAATATCTGCCTTCATCAGAGGTATTTCTGTTTTTATATTTGTTAAAATTCAATCATTCTGATCCATGCCAAAATTGCTTTATGTGATTTAATTTAGCTATAGTGTCATTGTTGATGATGAACCACATGATTCCCACTTATGCCTAGTGCATCATTCTCTAAGTGGTGAAGATGGTCTCAGATGATTCAACCTTCCCTTTCAAACTCTTTCAAAAAAAAAACATTTTTCATTAGAACTACGTCGCTTTGATTCCCATTTGGGATACGTAGGAGCGAGTCACGTTCTCGTCAAGCGCAACAAATAAAAATTCTTTTCATCCCCCTAAACAAATCATTTTCAAAAACATAATAAAAACAAATTGTTATCAATAGTCCATCAGAACCTTTGTTCGTTTGACTAGCGGTACAACTCTTTTTGAGCATTTAGCAGTGATTCATCATAGCCTCTGCTAGTTTAATCATTTGCTAATGCTCGTCCTATTTCAAAAAACTCACTAAAGATAAAAAACAAAAACTTTTCAAGAAGAACCAAGAACTACGTAGCTTTGAATTCTCCATCGCACCGGGAGATACGTAGGAGCGGGCCATGTCCCGTCAAGCACTTTTTTCTAAAAACCTTTTTTCCCCCTTCTCACCTAAAATAAAATTTTCATTAAAGATTTCCCATTCATCTCCAAATAAGAAATAAATAGGCAAATCTAGGTATTTTTCAAATCAAACGTTAAAACCACACATTTAATTAGAGGTTCCCTTTCGGTAGAAAGGACGTGCGCGGTGCTAACACCTTCCTCGCACGTAATCGACCCCCGAACCTATATCTCTAGTTTTCAAAAGACCATCCGCCTTGTCCAAAAGACCTTTTTCCAATGTTTTGGTCTTAAAATTAAAATATTGGTGGCGGCTCCCAAAATTATTCCACGTTGTACATTGAGAAACCCTAGCCGGGGATTTTTCGGGGTGCAACAGCTGGCGACTCCACTGGGGACTTTTTTTTAAAAATGAGGGTCAAGCCTAACTAATTAAAATGTGTGGTTTAATGTATTGTTGATTTGATTAAAACCTTGTTTGCCTTTCTTTCTTTTCATTGATTGTAGGCATATGCATCTGTCTTCTTTGTTGTTCCCTATCTCCTCTTCTACTCCTTTTCTTTTATTGCTTATGCTCATGCATTCTTCCAACCCCCATGTTCCCTTCTTCTTTGCTCCTTTTCTCCAAAGGTAAGTTCATGCATCTCTTCCCCATTCTATCCTGTTCCCTCTTCTTCGCTCCCTTTCTTGAGGTAAGTAGTGCATTGTTGTTGGCACCCTAGATTAGTTGTATTTAATTGGTATTAAACCCTAGGGTAGACGACATGTTATTGCTTTCTATTGTCTGGATTGTCTGGATTTTCATTTGCAGGTGGGGTAGTTTTTAAGGAAATGCCCTTCGCACACACCACTTGTACCCCGAGATTATATGATTAGAGGAAGAGACCATAACCCAGGTCTGTTAGGATACCATAGGATGAGTGGATTCGAGTAGTGGGAGCCCATCAGGACCTTTGTCCGTTTGGCTACTCGTGAAAGTTTCAATCAGAGTTGTGCTCTTCCATGATACCTTGTACCTAGCAGTTTGCTGTATTTACAAGGAATTTCGTGAAAGAGACAGTGGCTCTGATGACCTTTGTGAGGGTGTGAATAGAGCCACATGAGAAGATTACCCCTAAAATGCCTTAGATCATAGGTTTCTTCCCTTTTAGGTCACAAGGGCTTTCCAAATTGTGTGTTGCATCGTTGCATCCAGTTCAATCAATTTTTCCTTCAGAATTTTTGAAAATCAAAAAAATATGCTTTCCCTTTTCAATAAACGCCTATATGAGGTGGCATATAGGGTGAAAATTTTCAAATCACCACCTGTAAATATCCTCTTTCTGCAAAAACACAAAAAAAAAGAAGCATCCTTGCATCATCGCATCATTGCATCACTGCATCATTGCATCATTTGCATTGCATAAAATTCCAATTTTGAAAAAAAACCATTCATATTGCATTCCCTTTCATTACATAAAGATAAAACAAAAAAAAACAATTATCATCTGCATAGCATAAACATTTCATTTATAATCATGCAAAAAATCCTCGTCAAGTTCACCCAAAACATGGCATTCATGCATAAGCATTATTTCAAAAAGGACACAGTAGAACTACGCAAGCTTTGATTCCTCATTACAATGGGGATACGTAGGAGCGGGTCATACCTCGTCAAGCACATTTTTCTAAAACCTTTTTCCAATAAATCATTTGCATCATACTTGCATATCATAATTTGTTCATTCATTCATTACCTAAAATAAGAGTTGTGATGAGAAGCGAGACGTTCTTGCGAAACAATCATCCTTTCTGAAAAAGTTTATCCTTACTTGGTTGCAAACTCAAGGTGTTCCAAGGCACTCAGTTTTTCGAATCAATAGCTCATTTGCAAAAGCACTGCATCCCATCCATTCCATGACAAAAAACTGAAATAGTGTATCAAAGCAAAAACAAATTTTTAACTGATGTCAGCTCTCTGTGAAGCGTTCTCCTAGTAAGCATGCATGCCAGGTGCAATTTCTCTTGCTTGAGTCAGTCAATTTCCTTCATTTATCATCATTCCCCATCCAAGCCTAGTCCCACCCCGTCCACCCATAAAGTGCATATTCTCCCCATCAGTGCGTATTTGACTTTTGGTTCATTCTAATGCTTTAAGTCCTCCATGCTGGGGCAAGTCTGTGATCATTAATTCCCCTTGATTAATATCATACTCCTTCAGTGCAAGTCTCTCAAAAATAATAATAATAAACAAGAAAACAAGCTCGCTAGGTTGAAAACCCGCAAAGGGCGGCCTAGGCAAAAAGGAGCGCCCGGTGGACTGAAAACTCGCAAAGAGCGGTCCAGGCAAAAATTAGGGCACAAAAAAGGAAAAAAAGAGCAAACACATTGTTCTAAAGTTAAGTCTTATAGAAATAAGCAATCGGGATTTGAAATGAAGTTTGGCCATCTCCTCAAAAATCCCAAAATCCCAGAAAGTCCTTTTCCTACCCACCTTGAGCCAAGAAAAACCAAAATCCAAAAATCACCCTAGACAAGGATCACCCCAAATAAATAAATAAAAAAAAAACAGTGCATCACTTTTATCAGCTCACCCGAGTCAAAAAAAAAAAAAACAAAAAAGGGGGCTTCAAAAATGAAAATCCCAAAACAAAATACAAAAGAAATGTAAGTGGTGAGCTGGTACATGTTACCACAAAATACATGAGATCCTTGTCTAAATAAACCTTCAAACACTTCATCATTCCAACACCTGGTTCCATAAACCTTCAAACACTTCCTTTGGCCTCAACATCAAACCCATTAGTCATTCTACCATGAGACACGAATTTGCTTTAACAGAGCCCAAACAAGCCCAATAACCATCTTCCTCATAGACCATCAACCGTCAATCAACGCCGAACAAAACTCATTCTCCCATTAGCCTCAAACACTTCATTAAGCCTAACCCTCCTTCCTCCACAAAACACCACAATCCCGAAAAGTCCATTCCGATCAATGACCGGTTGCTTTTGTTCACTCAAATTCTAATCTTAGGACGAACAAGCTTATCTATGTACAATGTGTTTGCTCAAAAGAAAAACAAACGATCAGAAAAAAGAAAGCTGATCAAGAAAGAATGAACCCTCAGAAAAAAGAGAACTGAGGAAACAAAAACAAACAGTCAGAAAAAAGAAAGCTGACAAAATAAAAAAGAGGGACTTGCACTCCAAAACACATTCAAGATGCATTAAAACAAGGTTTAGTGATCACCAGGTAAGGATTCTTTCGCACCAAAAGTCAAGACATCAATAGAGAACCAAAGATTTGCACTGAGAATACCACTCAGACCCAAGAGTTGGGGCTTTCTCTTCACCACCCACACACCCTAGTCTTGGGAAAGTCTGTTCAATGCCCATCCCATGTCACTCCAGTTGTCAATGTCATTCCAAAGTGGGGCAAGTGCATTCCCATTCCTTCACCTCATTCATTCCCATAGAAACCTCACCGGGGCAATTTCTCAACTCACTATCCTAAACAAGACCTTGTCGTTCTGACTGGGGAAGCTTTGTCCTTGTTATGACTGGGGCAACATCAAATTCTGTGGGTTGAAGCAAAACCCCTTTCATTCCAGCTTTCATCCCAAGAGCCGAAGCGTTCCCAATTCATCATCTTCTACACCCCTAGTTGTTGTCACCACTAGATAGGGGCAAGCTGTTCACTCATCAAAGACATGAATTGGGGCAATCTTGTATCTCTTGGTCCCTCAAAATCTTCGGCAATAGCCATGTCGGTCATTCCTTCACTTGCCATAAAAGTCCAGGCCCTAAACCAATTCCAAGTTAACGGATTCACTCATCCACATTTGCACCCCTATGCATGCTTACTAGATAATGCTTCAAAGAGAGAGAACACAAGTTAGTCATGCGATACTTAAGATTCAGTCGTCATTGGAAGGAAGAGAAAACAAGTGAGCTTGTTTGTAAATAAAATCTTGAGAACACCGGAGTTTGAATCAAATTCCATTTTTTCTCAACAAAGTGGTCAATAATCATCTCAATTCATTGCATTCAAAGTCTTACATCTCATCATCACAAAAATGTTTAATCATTCTATTTTTCGCCTCATGCATTTAGGCGTTCCATTTTGTTTATCATAGTTTGCATCGTGCCAACATCATCATTTCATGAAAGGCAACAAAAAAAGAAGCAACGGATAAAAGCAAAAATCTTCCATCTCATTCCATCAAGCATCAAAGCATTGCATCATAAAAGCAAAAACACGTCATCCCGTGTCATAACATTTGCATCCAAGCATTTCAAGTCACATCATATTCACATTCGCATTTCATGCATTCATCGCATGTCATCCAAAATGCCTATGTTTCCCAATCAACCATTTCATATCATGCATCAAAGTATTGCATTTGCATCCTCACATAGCGAAAAGAGCAAATAAAAAAAAAAACAGATGATCAGAAAAGAAAGCTGATCAAGAAAAACCAAATCAAAAGGAAACCCTCAAGAATGTTCCACCACATGCATCATCACACCAAAATCATAGCATTGCATGCACATGCATAACATGCCCTTGCATAACATGCACTCATACTCCATGCACCATTCCTTGCATCAACTAACGTATGCAGGTACCTCAATCCAATACAGCAGCATCGGTCATTTCAAATCAACCTATCAACAGCATTTGTGAGCCCTCTGTGCTCGTCCTGGGCCCTCTGTGCTCCCCCTGAGCCCTCTGTGCTCACCCTGAGCCCTCTGTGCTCCCCCTGAGCCCTCTGTGCTCATCCTGAGCCCTCTGTGCTCCCCCCTGAGCCCTCTGTGCTCACCCTGAGCCCTCTGTGCTCCTCCTGAGCCCTCTGTGCTCATCCTGAGCCCTCTGCGCTCCCTCCTGAGCCCTCTGTGCTCCCCCCTGAGCCCTCTGTGCTCCTCTTGAGCCCTCTGTGCTCCTCCTGAGCCCTCTGTGCTCCTTCTGAGCCCTCTGTGCTCATCCTGAGCCCTCTGTGCTCCCCCTGAGCCCTCTGTGCTCATCCTGAGCCCTCTGTGCTCCTCTTGAGCCCTCTGTGCTCCTCCTGAGCCCTCTTTGCTCCTCCTGAGCCCTCTGTGCTCATCCTGAGCCCTCTGTGCTCCTCCTGAGCCCTCTGTGCTCCTTCTGAGCCCTCTGTGCTCATCCTGAGCCCTCTGTGCTCCCCCTGAGCCCTCTGTGCTCATCCTGAGCCATCTGTGCTCCTCTTGAGCCCTCTGTGCTCCTCCTGAGCCCTCTGTGCTCCCCCCTGAGCCCTCTGTGCTCCTCCTGAGCCCTCTGTGCTCCTCCTGAGCCCTCTGTGCTCCTCCTGAGCCCTCTGTGCTCCTCCTGAGCCCTCTGTGCTCGTCCTGAGCCCTCTGTGCTCACCCTGAGCCCTCTGTGCTCCTCCTGAGCCCTCTGTGCTCATCCTGAGCCCTCTGCGCTCCCTCCTGAGCCCTCTGTGCTCCCCCCTGAGCCCTCTGTGCTCCTCCTGAGCCCTCTGTGCTCCTCCTGAGCCCTCTGTGCTCCTTCTGAGCCCTCTGTGCTCATCCTGAGCCCTCTGTGCTCCCCCTGAGCCCTCTGTGCTCATCCTGAGCCCTCTGTGCTCATCCTGAGCCCTCTGTGCTCCTCTTGAGCCCTCTGTGCTCCTCCTGAGCCCTCTGTGCTCATCCTGAGCCCTCTGTGCTCCCCCTGAGCCCTCTGTGCTCATCCTGAGCCCTCTGTGCTCATCCTGAGCCCTCTGTGCTCCTCTTGAGCCCTCTGTGCTCCTCCTGAGCCCTCTGTGCTCCTCCTGAGCCCTCTGTGCTCATCCTGAGCCCTCTGTGCTCCCCCTGAGCCCTCTGTGCTCATCCTGAGCCCTCTGTGCTCCCCCCGAGCCCTCTGTGCTCCTCCTGAGCCTTCTGTGCTCATCCTGAGCCCTCAGTGCTCCTTCCTTACTGCGTTCTTTACTGCTTTATTTCCTGCTTTTTGCACGCCAAGTGCCCATTTACTTTTCTGTCTGCACGCCAAGTGCTCATTTTACTATTCTGTCTGCTTTAGTTGAACTTTTCAATCAATCAACCAACAGGATTCGTGAATCCCTTCAGGACCCAAGTGTCCCTTCAAAAACAGACTTCACCTCGTATTCGAGCTGCGGGTAAGTCCTTCAGACCCCAAGTGGTCCTTCAGACTAGTTGTGTCAAGCCTAAGACACAGCAGATGTCCTTCATAGTCAACATATCAGTTACGGAGCTGATCTTGACCCATCATGGTCGCTCGAAAGGCCCCCTCAGACCGTTCTACTAGTACCATAGCTAGTAGCGCTCCTTCAGACCACGATGGTCCTTCAATTAAGGCCTAGGCAGCCTTCCAGACCCTGAGTGGTCCTTCAGAGCCGTAGTGCTCCTTCAGACCCTGAGTGGTCCTTCAGAGCCTTAGTGCTCCTTCAGACCTTGAGCGGTCCTTCAGAGCCTTAGTGCTCCTTCAGATCCCGAGTGGTCCGTCATTTTCTCTCTCGGTTAATACGCTAGGTGTTAACCATTCCCCGTTTGTTCTCAAGCCCATCTTTTCAAAAATAGAAAAAGAAAAAGAGGAAAATTCGGGTTTCCCCAAGTGGACAAAATCGGTATAATTTCTGAATTCTTTATCTTCATTTTGCCTTGGAATATGTTTCGGCCAATTCATATTCCTCGTTAAAATTCAGATAAAGAGGGGCAGCTGTCATACCCCAATTTTGTCCGGCTTAGGTCCAAACCCTAATTTTCCACACAAAAATAAATTATGCATCACTTTTAGGGTTAGAATGCACGTTTTGGGAGGTTAGAGTCAAAAAGGGCATTTTTGGTCATTTCTCAGGGTCTATGAAAATGATTTTTGCAATAAGCCTCATGCATCAAATTAGGGTTTTTGAAAATGTGTTATGTATGCATGGCAAGTTTTGGAAAAATATGTTATGCATGCATGACAAGCTTTGGGAAATATTTTATGCATGCATGTCAAAAAACACTTTTGTGGAAAGCAAGAATTGATTTCTATTCTGTTCCAAAGGCTCAAGAATCGATTTCTCATTGTGTTAACTAAGTAAGGAATCGATTTTCACCTATGAAAAAGGTCCTGAAAATCGATTCCCACTATTTCCAAAGGCTCAAGAATCGATTCCTCATTGTGTTAACTAAGTAAGGAATCGATTTTCACCTATGCCAAAGGTCCTGAAAATCGATTCCCACTATTTCCAAAGGCTCAAGAATCGATTCCTCATTGTGTTAACTAAGTAAGGAATCGATTTTCACCTATGCAAAAGGTCCTGAAAATCGATTCCCACTATTTCCAAAGGCTCAAGAATCGATTCCTCATTGTGTTAACTAAGTAAGGAATCGATTTTCACCTATACAAAAGGTCCTGAAAATCGATTCCCACTAATTTCTAAAGCCCAAGGAATCGATTCCTATGTTTTCTAAAAGCAAAGAATCGATTATACTATATTTTGCCTTCATCAAACAATCGATTCATCCTTGCAATAAATGTTTTTAAAAAATTTCTACGCTTCCTAAGCCTATAAATAGGCAGCCTCAAGTCACATTTTGGGGGAGACTTCACAAGATCAGAAAACACACAGACATTTTTCACGAGATCTGAGAAGACAACTCTTGCAAATCTCATTTTCCAGTTCTACGCTTCATTTTTGCTCTATTCGCGCCGTTGGTCCGTCTGAGCTGATCTCCTGCAAGTGTTAGTCGGGATTTGCATTCTTCAGAGTTGTAATATCTGCCTTCATCAGAGGTATTTCTGTTTTTATATTTGTTAAAATTCAATCATTCTGATCCATGCCAAAATTGCCCTATGTGATTTAATTTAGCTATAGTGTCATTGTTGATGATGAACCACATGATTCCCACTTATGCCTAGTGCATCATTCTCTAAGTGGTGAAGATGGTCTCAGATGATTCAACCTTCCCTTTCAAACTCTTTCAAAAAAAAAACATTTTTCATTAGAACTACGTCGCTTTGATTCCCATTTGGGATACGTAGGAGCGAGTCACGTTCTCGTCAAGCGCAACAAATAAAAATTCTTTTCATCCCCCTAAACAAATCATTTTCAAAAACATAATAAAAACAAGTTGTTATCAATAGTCCATCAGAACCTTTGTTCGTTTGACTAGCGGTACAACTCTTTTTGAGCATTTAGCAGTGATTCATCATAGCCTCTGCTAGTTTAATCATTTGCTAATGCTCGTCCTATTTCAAAAAACTCACTAAAGATAAAAAACAAAAACTTTTCAAGAAGAACCAAGAACTACGTAGCTTTGAATTCTCCATCGCACCGGGAGATACGTAGGAGCGGGCCATGTCCCGTCAAGCACTTTTTTCTAAAAACCTTTTTTCCCCCTTCTCACCTAAAATAAAATTTTCATTAAAGATTTCCCATTCATCTCCAAATAAGAAATAAATAGGCAAATCTAGGTATTTTTCAAATCAAACGTTAAAACCACACATTTAATTAGAGGTTCCCTTTCGGTAGAAAGGACGTGCGCGGTGCTAACACCTTCCTCGCACGTAATCGACCCCCGAACCTATATCTCTAGTTTTCAAAAGACCATCCGCCTTGTCCAAAAGACCTTTTTTCAATGTTTTGGTCTTAAAATTAAAATATTGGTGGCGGCTCCCAAAATTATTCCACGTTGTACATTGAGAAACCCTAGCCGGGGATTTTTCGGGGTGCAACAATAAACCATCAGTGAAATACAGTGTTCAATATCGCATAAGAAAGCGGAAAATAAATACATAACTAACAAGGGAAAACATAACTTAAGCATAAAAGCTAAGTCTTCAGCAACCATCCGAGTACCACCTACTCGTGCCTTTTGGATCTCCTCTTTCCCTGTTTATCTGTAAAACAACAACATATAAACAATGAGATACAATCTCAGTGAGTTCTACCGAGACCCCTACTAGCACTCTCGGTTCATTTATGAATTCTCATACATTCGTAGTTTACTTTATAAATTACATTCTTTTAATTTAGCACGACACCGACCCCAGCTTTGGTAATCCCGGTGACTCGTACTAGTCAACATAGTATGATACCAGCCCCAGCTTTGGTAATCCCGGTAACCATACTATTGATATCTTTAGAATGACACCGACCCCAGCTTTGGTAATCCCGGTGACCATTCTTTCTAACTTTAACACGGTACCGACCCCAGCTTTGGTAATCCCGGTAACCCGCTTCATAACTTTATTACAGCACCGACCCCAGCTTTGGTAATCCCGGTGAACTGTTTTATAACTGTGACATAACACCGACCCCAGCTTTGGTAATCTCGGTGAACCCCTTTACCAATAGTACTTTCCCTAATGGCATACGGGCCTAGGGTAAGGGATCATGACTTACCCGCCTAGTATGTCAACCTCATGGGTCGTCACCCAAACTCGATCTAGTATATATATATATATATCCACCCGCATTTGGGCTAACTCCTATATTCGATATAATTTATATATCGTGAATCATAGACCGTTTTAGATGATTTAAATAATAATCATTCCGCGTCAGTTATACAATATCACATCGGACTTATAGTTCGTTTTCCTTTCGATAAAACATGACCTCACACGTGTTCTTATTATTCGGCTTTTTCGAAACGATTTGGACATCAAAAGTATTTTATAAAACCTTTTTGGAACATACCCAAAATCAAGGCATTATAAGCCTAATATCATTATAGAAGGGTTAGGAAAGGATTGGGAGAGGATTGGAATCGAAACGGAATCATTTTGGGCACTTTGAAAAGTTTGGACAGAACCAGGCGCACGGATCGTGCCCCTGGACGCACGGGTCGTGCTCATTTGACAGCATTGCAAAAATGGCCTGTTTTATGAAAATTTGCTTTCCGATCAATCCGAAACTCGCCCCGATCGATTCCTAACTCGAAAACAGACAACACCAGGCAATATTCCAGTCCAATCACAACATAAAAACAGTCCAAAAACATAATTAAACAACAATGTTCATCATCAAATCATCAATCAAACAATCCGAAAACCAATTGGACATAAAACGTGATTTTCGTAGAAAATACTTTTTCGACAACGAACCAAAACCGAAACATTTCACAAATTAAGTTTATTAATTTAAAAACCTAAACGTGAGTAAAACTCACCCTTGAAGCGTGAACCACGATCGAGCCGAATTCACCGAGCAACCACACGAACATTGCCCGCATAAACTTTCCGTTCCGACGACGCTCAAATCCGCTTCCAAAGCTTTCCACTCGATCACGAAACCTCTTATTGACTGAAATACCAAATTCCTCGAAATCCTCCTTGGACACTATTCATCATCTTCCTCCTTATGAAGCACTATTCACCCAAAACCCTCAATTTGATTTTTAACCTCAAATCACCCAACTAGCTTCCAATCAACGATCCATCACCCTTGGGTTCGCGCCAACCACCATCCCAAGCTATCCTTGAGCTTCAACCGTCGAAACCTCACTTTAGAGCTCTAAATCGAAAATGGTGGATTTGAGGAGAGTGAGTTGTTGTTTATGATCTTGGTACCAAATCGAAGAGGAAGGAAAGCCGAACATTTTTCGTGTTGGAAGGAAGTCGTTTTGATAAACCGAACTATCCTATTTTTCCTCTTCTTCTTCCACACCCTTTCCTTTTCTCTTCTTTCTTTTTCCCTCTCCTTTTCTCTCTTTTTCTCCTCTGTTTCTTTCTCTGTTTCACGCCTCCCCTCTTCTTTCTTTCTATTCTTTTATTAATTCTTTCACTCTTATACACACACTCACGTATACATATATATTTATTTAATATATACGTGGTAACGTGGTCCAATTACCATATTGATCTAAATCTCTTATTTCGATTCCAAAACTTTTTTGACCCGTATTATCCGGTTAACAATCCGATGACCACCAATAAATAATTTTAGCACTCAATAAATTTACCAGTCAAGTACTAAATTATTTAATTGGGTTAACACCCAAATAATTCTACTAATTATTTGAGGATGTTACATTCTCCCCAACTTGAAAGAATTTTGTCCTCAAAATTTCGTCAAGTCTTACGATTGACTAACCGAGAACAGACATTCTCAGAAAGGTCCAAATTTGCTGGAAAACATTCTTGAATTAACGAAATGAGTGTAGAAAATCTTCCTAATGCACATCAATCTTCAAGTATGATCCACTACTACCCTAGAACGCTTCTAAGGTTATAGTCCGAACTCTCTTGTTACGAATCAACACGAGAAACTCATCATTTGCCTACATCGGCTCGGCGCCGCGTTTGAAAACACTTCCGAAGCTTCATTCCTCACTTGCTCCCCAACTTTGATTAATCCAAATCAAAGTACTCCTCGGTAGACGTAAAAACAAACACGATTTCCTTGAAAGGTGTAAACACTTTCTCAACAAATCTTCTAATATCCTTAACGGTTCTCGTACACACCGACAATGTGATGAAAAAGTCACTTGTGAAACTTCTTGACTCGCCCCCAAGATTTCGAGATAATACTTTTCGAAAGAAGATGAAATGAAGATTTACCAGAAACGTTTATCTTAAACGTAGAAATAAACCACGGGGACATCAAATAAATTGAACGTAATGAAAATCACCTCAGTTGTTCTCCAAACCACTATCAAACAGAACTCAGAGCTCCTTTCCGAATTTGTCAATAGCGTTGAGAGCTTCCCCTCAATCTAAGTAATCCTCCTAGGATTTTCCTCCTCAATCATATCCTATTAGCCTCTTAATTCGTTCCCAAAATTAACTTTAGCATGCGGGTTTTCTCAAAAACGATCTTTCAAAACTATTACACCGCACGCCAAGCTTCACTTCGGAAACTTCAGTCACTTATAAGCAGATCCATTAATTAATCCTCTGGTGCTTATTCGCAATGTGAAAAACAGTCAACAGTCACCTCACTTTCATATTCGTTTTCATGTTCGACTCGTCAAATGGAATCTCGTAAGACAATCTCATTGTTAACCTTCACAAAGAAGAGATTATCAACTAATACCTTGCTACTAATACATCTGCTCTACAGATCTGTACACCCTGGTGGTGTTACAGAATATAACTTCGGTGTGCTTCCTCTAACACTTGCCTTCTATTTTTCTCATCGTCGGGCGCACAGATCCTACCGTTGAAACAACTGACTTCATCACTATTTATGGAAAAATCTGGAAATACCTTTTGTGATTGTAGCTTCACATCAACTTCCTGTGCTAAGCGTATAGAATCCCTTAGGGAACTAGAGATCCCCATATGGCTCAACACTAACCGGTTCCTCGTTGATCTTGAATTCAGATTTAAGTCTCTGAAAGACTCCGATGATTCTATCTCATGCATCAATAAACTCGGCCATGTGGATGGACTTCCTACTCAGTGCATCAGTTACAACACTGACCTCTCTTGAATGCTACATCAACACAAATTCATAATCCTCCAGAAACTCAACACACTTATCTGCCTGCTATTCAGTTCTTTCTGATCAAATAGATACCTTAAACTATTGTGATCACTGAAGACATCGAAACGACACCCTTACAGGTAACGTTTCCAAATCCTTAGTGCATACACAATAGCTGCCAACTCATAATCGTGAGTCAGATAACTCTTCTCATGAGACTTTAATTGTCTGGACGCATAAGCTACCACTTGTTGATTCTGCATGAGAATACATCCTAAACCCTTCCCAGAAGCATCGCTGTAAATTTGAAATTTCAATGACGGATCCAGAAGAATCAGGATTGGAGCAGAAGTCAAAATCTTCAACTCTTGAAAACATTCTTCACAGTCGGCATCCCACGTAAACGGATGACCCTTACGAGTTAACCGAGTAAGTGGAAGAACTAACTGTGAGAACCCTTGAATAAACCTCCTGTAGTAACCAGCTAGACCCAAGAAACTTCTGATCTCTGTGACTGATGTCAGTCGTCCCCAGTTCAACACAACTTCCACTTTACTGGGATCCACAGCAACTCCCGATTGGGAAATCACGTGTCCCAAAAACTTCACTTCCGGCATCCAGAAGTCACACTTCGACGGCTTGGCATTCAATTTCTTCTCTCGGAGTACGCTCATAACAATGTGGAGATGTTGGACATGCTCCTCAATGGTCTTCGAACACATCAAGATACCATCAATGAAAACGACTACAAATTGATCAAGGTAATTGAGGAAAAACTCGGTTCAGGTAATCCATGAATACCGCTGGAGCAATAGTCAACCCGAAGGGCATCACTACAAACAGAAAATGTCCATACCTAGTACGGAAAGCTGGCTTCGGAAAATCTGAGGCTCTAACTTTTATTGGATGATAACCCGACCCTAGATCAATTTTAGAAAACACAACAGCACCTCGAAGTTGATCCAGTAATTCGTGTATCCTTGGCAAAGGATATTGGTTCTTGATCGTCACTTTGTTGAGTTGTCGATAATCAATACACAATCTCCTACTTCTCGCTCTGGAGGTTCAGAAGAAACTTCATCGTGAAAGCATCCTGAAAGCCATTCACAACCTGAATGTTCGCCACATCTAAACTAGTCCCAGTGGTTGCAGATAACATACTAACATGTCATTCCGCACCTTGGAATGAAGATTGACCGTCTAAGGTGAACTAGGTAACCACTTCAGAATTTGTCCTAGACAATTCAACTGATTCTGAAGCGAAGCCGATAGTTGATTAATACAGTCGATTGCAACATGATTTGCAGTCATCCAATTCGGCCCAAAATGGTGTCCACACTTCTCATAGGCAAACAATAAATTCTACAACAAAATTTCTGCCTCCTATAACAAGTAGACAATTCTATTCAAAGATTAGGTCGGGACACGACCCTTAGCAGCAGTTAAGATGGTTATCGGCTCGGATAGCGGAGATAAGGTTAATCCCAACCGATCTACTCACAATTGAGCTATTATACAATGGGTTGCACCCGAATCGTGTAATATACTGACGGAGTTATTGAAAACTGATCTCATACCCCTCAGTAGATTGTCTGCAGTCGTAACTGTCTAAACATCCAGAATGTTGACTCGTCCTTGCCTTAGAGCTGCTTGTAACTCCTTGGAACCCTTCCTTACAGGGCACTCTTTTGTATAGTGACCTTCTTCATTACAATAATAGAACCGATTGATCTTTGCTGACAATCACCTTTGCGATGCCTTCCGCATCTCCTACAATTTCTAAACTGTGATGCTTTCCACAATTATAACATCTTCTGACCTTTGAAGAATCGTAGAATTGTACCTGCTTTTCCTTTGATGAAATTATCTTAGGACTTTGCATTCGGAGTTGATAATTCAACTACCTTCTTTCTTTTCCCATATTCCCTATGAGATCATCCTCGGTGACATAGGCTGGTTGCACTAATGCAGCATGATTAGTGAGAGTATAAGAACCGAGACCCTGAGTCATATAAGTACGAAGGCCCCACTTATACATCTGCATCTTCCATTCCCCTTTCGGAGCATACTTTACCACTTGGTAAAACTGAGACAACTTCTCAAACTTATCGATGTATTCTTCCACCTTCATGTCACCTTTCCTGAGGATGCATCGGTTGGAGATTCCAGTCTTGGTCGAGGATTGCATCTTGATCATCCTGCCATAATTCCGCTCATGATGCACTAAGTATTAAGTTGATCAGGCTCAATGTCTCTTAGCATCACAAGTATAATTACAACAAGGACTAACAAGGAATCGACTCAACCCTAAACTAAGTCCGACTAGGTCGAACTGCTCTGATACCAACTGTAACACCCCGGTATTTTTATCGAGTAAAAATACCTAAGTGCACCATCCCTAAAACATCAGAGATATATTTCCTGTTTAAATACTGAACACCACTATAAAATTTTCACTGAATAACAACAGAACAGTCTTAAACATAATTAAGACCATAAACCATCAGTGAAATACAGTGTTCAATATCGCATAAGAAAGCGGAAAATAAATACATAACTAACAAGGGAAAACATAACTTAAGCATAAAAGCTAAGTCTTCAGCAACCATCCGAGTACCACCACCTCGTGCCTCTTGGATCTCCTCTTTCCCTGTTTATCTGTAAAACAACAACATATAAACAATGAGATACAATCTCAGTGAGTTCTACCGAGACCCCTACTAGCACTCTCGGTTCATTTATGAATTCTCATACATTCGTAGTTTACTTTATAAATTACATTCTTTTAATTTAGCACGACACCGACCCCAGCTTTGGTAATCCCGGTGACTCGTACTAGTCAACATAGTATGATACCAGCCCCAGCTTTGGTAATCCCGGTAACCATACTATTGATATCTTTAGAATGACACCGACCCCAGCTTTGGTAATCCCGGTGACCATTCTTTCTAACTTTAACACGGTACCGACCCCAGCTTTGGTAATCCCGGTAACCCGCTTCATAACTTTATTACAGCACCGACCCCAGCTTTGGTAATCCCGGTGAACTGTTTCATAACTGTGACATAACACTGACCCCAGCTTTGGTAATCCCGGTGAACCCCTTTACCAATAGTACTTTCCCTAATGGCATACGGGCCTAGGGTAAGGGATCATGACTTCCCCGCCTAGTATGTCAACCTCATGGGTCGTCACCCAAACTCGATCTAGTATATATATATATATATCCACCCGCATTTGGGCTAACTCCTATATTCGATATAATTTATATATCGTGAATCATAGACCGTTTTAGATGATTTAAATAATAATTATCCCGCGTCAGTTATACAATATCACATCGGACTTATAGTTCGTTTTCCTTTCGATAAAACATGACCTCACACGTGTTCTTATTATTCGGCTTTTTCGAAACGATTTGGACATCAAAAGTATTTTATAAAACCTTTTTGGAACATACCCAAAATCAAGGCATTATAAGCCTAATATCATTATAGAAGAGTTAGGAAAGGATTGGGAGAGGATTGGAATCGAAACGGAATCATTTTGGGCACTTTGAAAAGTTTGGACAGAACCAGGCGCACGGATCGTGCCCCTGGACGCACGGGTCATGCTCATTTGACAGCATTGCAAAAATGGCCTGTTTTATGAAAATTTGCTTTTCGATCAATCCGAAACTCGCCCCGATCGATTCCTAACTCGAAAACAGACAACACCAGGCAATATTCCAGTCCAATCACAACATAAAAACAGTCCAAAAACATAATTAAACAACAATGTTCATCATCAAATCATCAATCAAACAATCCAAAAACCAATTGGACATAAAACGTGATTTTCGTAGAAAATACTTTTTGGACAACGAACCAAAACCGAAACATTTCACAAATTAAGTTTATTAATTTAAAAACCTAAACGTGAGTAAAACTCACCCTTGAAGCGTGAACCACGATCGAGCCGAATTCACCGAGTAACCACACGAACATTCCCCGCATAAACTTTCCGTTCCGACGACGCTCAAATCCGCTTCCAAAGCTTTCCACTCGATCACGAAACCTCTTATTGACCGAAATACCAAATTTCTCGAAATCCTCCCTGGACACTATTCATCATCTTCCTCCTCATGAAGCACTATTCACCCAAAACCCTCAATTTGATTTTTAACCTCAAATCACCCAACTAGCTTCTAATCAACGATCCATCACCCTTGGGTTCGCGCCAACCACCATCCCAAGCTATCCTTGAGCTTCAACCGTCGAAACCTCACTTTAGAGCTCTAAATCGAAAATGGTGGATTTGAGGAGAGTGAGTTGTTGTTGATGATCTTGGTACCAAATCGAAGAGGAAGGAAAGCCGAACATTTTTCGTGTTGGAAGGAAGTCGTTTTGATAAATCGAACTATCCTATTTTTCCTCTTCTTCTTCCACACCCTTTCCTTTTCTCTTCTTTCTTTTTCCCTCTCCTTTTCTCTCTTTTTCTCCTCTGTTTCTTTCTCTGTTTCACGCCTCCCCTCTTCTTTCTTTCTATTCTTTTATTAATTCTTTCACTCTTATACACACACTCACGTATACATATATATTTATTTAATATATACGTGGTAACGTGGTCCAATTACCATATTGATCTAAATCTCTTATTTCGATTCCAAAACTTTCTTGACCCGTATTATCCGGTTAACGATCCGATGACCACCAATAAATAATTTTAGCACTCAATAAATTTACCAGTCAAGTACTAAATTATTTAATTGAGTTAACACCCAAATAATTCTACTAATTATTTGAGGATGTTACAGTCACGAACGAAACCACAGCAACAAAGATCACGTCCCTTAGCCCTTGGAGCTTGCGACTTCTTCTCCCTTCCTCTTCTCCCTACGGCGCTCTCCTCCTCTCCTTTCTCTATTCTCAATTTTTCGCAAATGCCAACACCAAACCCTAGCCTCACAAGACCTCACTACTTCGCATGTGACCTTGGATCATGGGCTTGGGCTTTTCACTTAAGCCCAAGTCTAGCTAATTGGCGCATTCATCTCCTAATACCACCTACACCATTTTAATATAATTTCTAATAATTAAATTATATCCAATTAATTAAATTAAATTCCTAAATACTTAATTAAATAAATTAATTAAATATTTAGGGTGTTACAACTCTCCCCCACTTAGAATATTTCGTCCTCGAAATTTACCTGATCAAACAACTCTGGGTAGGACTCTCGCATCTTGCTCTCTAGCTCCCAAGTTATACTCTCGCCGGCAGCTCCTAGCTAAACCACTTTCACTAACGCAATCTCTTTGCCTCTAAGCGCTTTCACTTCACGATCCCCAATCCGCACGGGCATCGTCTCCACAGTGAGATTGTCCCGCACCTCCACATCATCCATATGGATCACATGAGATGGATCCGAAACATACTTCCGAAGTTGCGACACATGAAACACGTCGTGCAAATTCGAAAGATTTGGCGGTAAAGCCACTCTATAAGCCACACTTCCGATTCTCTCAGAAATCTGATAAGGACCAACAAATCGAGGAGTGAGCTTCTTCGATTTCAACGCTCGACCAACACCGGTAATAGGAGAAACCCTCAAGAACACATGCTCACCCTCCTGGAACTCTAAATCTTTCCTCCGCTTGTCATGATAACTCTTCTGGCGACTCTGCGAAGCCTTCATCTTTTCACGGATCATCTTGATTTTCTCTGTAGTCTCCCGGACAATCTCCGGCCCCAACACTACACTCTCCCCCGACTCATACCAACACAGCGGCGTTCTACACTTTCGACCATACAATGCTTCAAACGGTGCCATCCCGATACTGGAATGGTAACTGTTGTTATAGGTAAACTCAATCAATGCAAGGTAGGAATCCCATGAACCCCGTTGTTCCAATACACAAGCCCTCAACAAATCTTCTAACGACTGAATTGTTCTCTCTGACTGACCATCTGTCTGGGGATGATACGCTGAACTCATTTTCAG
Source organism: Astragalus membranaceus (assembly GCA_039519185.1). Taxonomy (NCBI): domain Eukaryota; kingdom Viridiplantae; phylum Streptophyta; class Magnoliopsida; order Fabales; family Fabaceae; genus Astragalus; species Astragalus membranaceus. Next base: position 101,582,032 of record CM076849.1, read on the forward strand.
CTTTGAACCCAATTCCTTCTACAAACTCGTCCAAAACTCAGAAGTGAACCTCGGATCCCTATCTGACACAATACTCTTCGGAACACCGTGCAACTTCACAATTTCTTTGACATAAACCTCTGCCAACCTCGACACCGGATAAGTGATATTGATAGGAATAAAGTGAGCAGACTTCGTTAACCTATCAACGATCACCCAAATAGCGTCATGACCCCTAACTGTATTCGGCAATCCCGTCACAAAGTCCATCGCAATGCTATCCCACTTCCACTCTGGAACTTCCAACTGTTGCATCAACCCCGCAGGCTTCTGATGCTCAACCTTCGATTTCTGACAGGTGAAACAGGCATACACAAACTGTGCCACATCTCTCTTCATACCATACCACCAAAATATCTTTTTCAGATCTTGATACATTTTCGTCGCTCCAGGATGGATACTCAACTTGCTACGGTGACCCTCCTCCAAAATTGCCTTTCTCATCTCTGCATCATCCGGAACACATATCCTACCCCGGAACCTCAACACACCACGAGAGTCCAATTTGAAATCTTCATCCTCAGATTGACCAACCCCATTAATTAAATCTACCAACTTGACATCTGACTTCTGAGCCTCTCTAATACTGCCCAGAAAGTCATTATCGATCTTTAACATTCCCAGCTTGACACTGCGAGGTGTCATTTTACAAACCAAACTCAAATCTCGGAATTCCTCAATCAACTCTAATTCTTTCACCATCATTTCCGACATATGCAAAGACTTCCGGCTTAAAGCATCAGCCACGACATTAGCTTTGCCGGGATGATAATTCAAACCAAAGTCATAATCCTTCAAGAGCTCCAACCACCGACGCTGTCTCATATTCAACTCTTTCTGATCGAACAGATACTTCAGACTCTTATGATCACTGAACACTTCAAACCTCGATCCATAAAGGCAGTGCCTCCAAATCTTAAGCACAAATACCACAGCAGCCAATTCCAAATCATGCGTACGGTAATTTTTCTCATGAACCCGCAACTGCCTCGACGCATACGCAACGACTTTCCCATCTTGCATCAGCACACCACCAAGACCCATCTTTGAAGCGTCACAATATACAACAAATGGTTCCTCCGGATTAGGCAACGTCAAAACAGGCGACGTTGTCAATCTCTTTTTCAGTTCCATAAAACTTTCCTCACACCGAGCATCCCAAACGAAAACTTTACCCTTACAAGTCAACTGAGTCAACGGAAGGGCCAACTTGGAAAAACCCTCGATGAACCTCCTGTAGTACCCAGCCAAACCCAAAAAGCTTCTAATCTCTGTTGCGGACTTCGGAGCCTCCCACTCCAACACTGCTTCCACTTTTGCCGGATCAACCGCAATACCATTACCGGAAATCACGTGCCCAAGGAAACTCACCTCTTTCAGCCAGAACTCACACTTTGATAACTTAGCATACAACTTTTTCTCTTTCAGAACTCCCAATACAATCTTCAGGTGCTCCGCATGCTCTTCCTCTGACTTAGAATAAACTAGAATGTCATCTATGAAGATCACCACAAACCGATCTAGGTAATTATGGAAAATACGATTCATATATTCCATAAACACACCAGGTGCATTGGTCACACCGAACGGCATTACTGAATATTCATAATGCCCATACCTTGTCCTGAACGCCGTCTTCTGGACATCCTCATCCTTCACTTTAATCTGATGATATCCGGATCTCAAATCAATTTTACTGAAAACACAGGCACCCACTAACTGATCCATCAAATCGTCGATCCTCGGAAGCGGATACTTGTTCTTGATAGTTACCTTATTCAACTGACGATAGTCCACACATAACCTCATACTCCCATCCTTCTTCTTTACCAACAGTACCGGAGCTCCCCACGGTGATACACTCGGTCTCACAAACTTTTTCTCAAGCAATTCTTCGAGTTGCGTCTTCAACTCAGACAATTCCGACGCCGACATTCTGTACGGTGCCATAGACACAGGCCTCATACCAGGTACAAGATCAATCGAAAACTCAACTTCCCTTTCCGGCGGCACACCCGGAATTTCATCAGGAAAAACCTCAGGAAACTCGCGTACCACTTGCAGTTCTTCAATAACAGCCTGACTCTCAGCAGACAACGATGCCATCAACGAAAATAGCTGAACTCCTTCTTTCCTCAGTTTCTTCAACTGACCAGCAGATACCAAGACAGAATCTTCTTCCCCGAAACTAACCGACTTGCTACGACAGTTGATATGAACGTGGTTATTCTCTAACCAGTCCATGCCCAAGATTACATCCAGACCTCTCAACGGCAAGCAAACAAAATTCACAACAAAGTCCCTGCCGAAGATCGACACGGGACACTGAGAACACACCTGGGAAGTAATCACCGACCCCTTTGCAGGAGTATCGACAACCATATCCCCACACATAGCAGATAAAACAAGATCCAATCTTTTACAACAATCAACAGATATAAAGCAATGGGTAGCACCAGTATCAATAAGAGATTTCAGAGAAGTACAGTTAATAAAACACGTACCTCTAATCAGACCATCCTTCTCATCAGGCTCCTCTCCTGCCAATGCAAACACTTTCCCACTGGACCTTTCCTTCTTCGGCTTTGTACATTTTGCACTGATATGCCCAGACTCACCACAGTTGAAGCACACCACATCCTTGACCTTACACTCGGCCGCCATATGACCATTTTTACCACAACGGTAGCAAACTCTCTCATCAGACCTGCATGTAGTACTCTTGTGGCCAGGCTTGCCACACTTAAAACAGACAATGCTAGCAGGAGCATCTCCCCCACTAGAATTCTTACTTCTAGCAGATCTCTGATAACCCTTACCCGCAGGAACCTCATACGGCTTGCTTCGACTCTGAAACTTACCCTTTTTCTCAGATGTAGCTTTGTAATGTGCAGTACTGTCCTCCTCGAAGATTCTACAACTATCAACAAGATCAGCGAACACACGGATCTTCTGGTAACCAATGGCCTTTTTGATGTCAGGCCTCAACCCATTCTCGAACTTGATGCATTTTGAGAACTCAGCTGTAGCCTCACTGTAGTGTGGATAGAATTTTGCCAGTTCCACAAACTTCGCCGCATATGCAGTCACAGACATACCACCCTGCTTCAATTCCAGGAACTCTATCTCTTTCTTTCCTCGGACGTCTTCAGGAAAATATTTTCTCAGAAATTCTCTGCTGAATACCTCCCAAGTAATCTCTTCCTGTACAGCCTCAAACCTCTGCCTAGTAGCCAACCACCAGTCGTCAGCCTCCTCAGCCAACATGTGGGTACCAAAACGGACCTTCTGCTCAACAGTGCAGTCCATCACCCTGAAAATCCTCTCGATCTCTTTCAACCAAGCCATAGCACCATCTGGATCATATTTGCCCTTAAAGGTGGGCGGATTCTCTCTCTGGAAAGTAGTCAGACTCCGAAAACCAGCGTTCTCTCCAGCATTATGCTGATTCTGCACAGCCTGAGCCATAGCTTGCAGTACAGCAGCAAGAGCAGCGTCGTTTCTCCCAGCCATTTCAAACTATCACTACAGCACAAACCAAAAATTTAGAACTAGTCTAACAATTTCTTAATTGTCATAAGACACTATGACAGGACAACATTGGCCGGACAGACCGAACTGCTCTGATACCACTAATGTAACACCCCTTTTCTACCCGTTAATTTAATTGGAAAAATCAGAGTTTCAAAATTTCTTTTCATCGCAAGGGATGTTACACATACTTCAATAAAACAACGCTTCTCAATAAAACAGCTCAAACACAACAATCATGCATCACGTAGCACGTCATAAAGAGGAGAGCCTCAAAACCACAGTTATCGTCGCAAATAAAACTTAACGTCAATAAAACCAACTACGCAGCGGAATAACAAAATAAAACAGAATCGTCAACAAAGACATAACAACCGAAAACATTCATAAACATTGAGTTCGTTTCCCCCTGAGTGCTACGTATCAGAGCATGACGACCCGACTCAAAATTTAGTGAAGATACTTATGTCTTCACTCGTGATCACCTGCACGTTACTGCATGGGGGTAACATTCAAACAGAAGGGTGAGTCCAATTCAATCCATATAATAAATCACATGATAAGCAATAAGTCAAGTCACAGCACTAGAGTAATCACATCACAATTCAGCAATCACATCATTACAACAACTCATCACAATGTCATGTGACTCTATGAAATGCAACCCACTCGCGGGAATATGCATGAGGTACCTTTCATCATCGTCGCTTAGCCTTTATGGCCTCATCGTCGCTGGGTTTATGCACATGGAGTACATGAGACACTATGACATGCACCACACACAAACACACAATCACAGTCAACGTCACTTACCAATTTGCCAAATAAGAGGCACAGCACCTGTCAATTCATAATCACACACGACCACGTCGCTATAATTCATCGTCTCTTATCCATAGACGTCACCACAAACAATAGCCCCTAAGGGCAAAACAGTCATTTACACATCATCATTCACCATATTGGCCACTAAGGGCAAAAACGTCATTTAACTAGCCACTAAGGGCATCATCGTCATTTACACATCATCATAAATCATATTAGCCACTAAGGGCAAAAACGTCATTTACACATCATCATAAATAATATTAGCCACTAAGGGCAAAAACGTCATTTACACATCATCATAAATAATATTAGCCACTAAGGGCAAAAACGTCATTTACACATCATCATAAATAATATTAGCCACTAAGGGCAAAAACGTCATTTAACTAGCCACTAAGGGCATCATCGTCATAAATCACCCATTTTGACACTAAAACGTTAAAATTGTTGGTTACAGGCAAAGAGGATTTTTAAAGAACTCAATACGACTTTACAACGTCACCGTAATGACCACCGGGGACAGCCGCTTGGGCGCCCAGAAACCACCAGAAAATAATAAGTTTTCATTTTAAAAATGAGACACACAGGTAGACAATCGAAAAAGCTTCCCAACACTTTTTGAAACGTTTAAAACGGATGCCCGAGTCAAAAGTTATAGCGAAAACAGTTTTATAAAAATTTGGGAACATCCTGAAAAATGGCGCCCTGGGCGCCCAGCGCCTGGCACCTGGCGCCCAGCGCCCAGCAACACGCAACACACACACGCACTGGCGCCCAGCGCCCAGCGCAACACACGCAACACTACAACACGCGCACAGCGCCCATGGGCGCCCAGCGCCTGGACACTTCCAGCAACACGGAATTCAGCACAAATTCACATATTGAATCATCAAAATCATCCATCAACCATCAAAATTCAGCAACATCACAAGCACACACATGGCGCCCTAGGCGCCCCAAACACTAACAATGGATCTTTGAGTAACGAATTCATCAAACAACATGCTAGTCGCAATCACAACATGAAATCACGCATAATTCATACTCATGGATTAGATCTAAGCTATTCCTACTTAAAACCTATCATACGAATTATTATAAAAATTGATAGAACTCCCCTTACCTCGAACTTGAAGAACGGAAGCCTTAGAGACGGTCACGAACGAAACCACAGCAACAAAGATCACGTCCCTTAGCCCTTGGAGCTTGCGACTTCTTCTCCCTTCCTCTTCTCCCTACGGCGCTCTCCTCCTCTCCTTTCTCTATTCTCAATTTTTCGCAAATGCCAACACCAAACCCTAGCCTCACAAGACCTCACTACTTCGCATGTGACCTTGGATCATGGGCTTGGGCTTTTCACTTAAGCCCAAGTCTAGCTAATTGGCGCCTTCATCTCCTAATACCACCTACACCATTTTAATATAATTTCTAATAATTAAATTATATCCAATTAATTAAATTAAATTCCTAAATACTTAATTAAATAAATTAATTAAATATTTAGGGTGTTACATCTGCTCGAGAAGAAGTTTGTGAGGCCTAGTGTATCGCCGTGGGGAGCTCCTGTGTTGTTGGTGAAGAAGAAGGATGGTAGTATGAGGCTCTGTGTGGATTATCGGCAGTTGAACAAGGTAACAACTAAGAATAAGTATCCACTTCTGAGGATAGACGATTTGATGGATCAGTTGGTGGGTGCTCAAGTGTTCAGTAAGATAGATTTGAGATCTGGTTATCATCAGATCAAGGTGAAGGACGAAGATATTCAGAAGACGGCCTTCAGGACCCGTTATGGTCATTATGAGTATTCGGTGATGCCGTTCGGTGTTACCAACGCACCTGGAGTATTTATGGAGTATATGAATCGTATATTTCATACCTACTTAGATCGGTTTGTGGTGGTGTTCATTGACGACATTCTGATTTACTCTAAATCGAAAGAAGAGCACGCCGAGCATCTGAGGTTAGTATTGGAGGTACTAAAAGAAAAGAAGCTGTATGCAAAGCTGTCGAAGTGTGAGTTTTGGTTGAAAGAGGTGAGTTTTCTCGGTCATGTCATTTCTGGTAGTGGTATTGCGGTGGATCCGTCGAAACTAGAAGCAGTGTTGAATTGGGAAGCTCCGAAGTCGGCTACTGAAATTAGAAGCTTTTTGGGATTGGCCGGCTATTATAGAAGATTCATCGAAGGTTTTTCTAAGTTAGCACTTCCGTTAACTCAGTTAACCTGCAAAGGAAAGGCTTTTGTTTGGGACGCCCGTTGTGAAGAAAGTTTCGTGGAACTGAAGAAGAGATTGACAACGTCTCATGTCTTGACGTTGCCCAATCCGGAAGGGTCGTTTGTGGTGTATTGTGATGCTTCAAAATTGGGTTTAGGTGGTGTGCTTATGCAAGATGGAAAGGTTATTGCGTATGCATCGAGACAGTTAAGAGTTCATGAGAAGAATTATCCCACTCATGACTTGGAGTTAGCTGCAGTGGTCTTTGTGCTGAAGATTTGGAGGCACTATCTCTATGGTTCCAGATTTGAGGTGTTTAGTGATCATAAGAGCTTGAGGTATTTGTTTGACCAGAAGGAGTTGAATAAGAGACAGCGGCGATGGTTGGAATTGTTGAAGGACTATGATTTCAGTTTGAACTATCACCCAGGCAAAGCTAATGTCGTGGCTGATGCTTTGAGCCGGAAGACTTTGCATGTGTCAGCAATGATGGTTAAGGAGTTAGAACTAATTGAAGAATTCAGGGATATGATCCTGGTTTGTGAAGTGACACCTCAGAGTGTTAAGCTAGGGATGTTGAAGATTGATAATGATTTTCTGAACAGCATCAGAGAGGCCCAGAAGTCAGATGTTAAGCTGGTAGACTTGACGGTCGGGATTGGTCAATCTGAGAATGAGGATTTCAGGTTAGATGCCCAAGGTGTGTTGAGGTTCCGTGGTAGGATTTGCATTCCTGATGATGCAGGCATGAAGAGAGCCATTCTCGAAGAGAGTCATAGAAGTAAGTTGAGTATTCATCCGGGAGCTACAAAGATGTACCAAGATCTAAAGAAGTTGTTTTGGTGGCCTGGTATGAAGCGAGATGTGGCACAGTTCGTTTATGCATGTTTGACTTGCCAGAAGTCGAAGGTCGAGCATCAAAAGCCTGCTGGGTTGATGCAACCGTTAGAAATTCCAGAGTGGAAATGGGATAGCATTTCGACGGACTTTGTGATGGGATTGCCTAATACTGCGAAAGGGTATGATGCAATCTGGGTGATTGTTGACAGGTTAACAGAGTCGTCTCATTTTGTTCCTATCAGCATCACGTATCCGGTATCGAAGTTGGCGGAGATTTACATCCGGGAGATTGTGAAGCTTCATGGAGTCCCTATGAGTATTGTTTCGGATAGAGATCCGAGGTTCACTTCAGATTTCTGGAGGAGTTTGCAAGAGAAGTTGGGGTCTAAGTTGAGGTTGAGTTCGGCATATCATCCTCAGACGGATGGTCAGTCAAAGAGGACTATTCAGTCGTTAGAGGATTTGTTGAGGGCTTGTGTTCTGGAGCAAGGGGGTTCGTGGGATGCGTACCTTTCGTTGATCGAGTTCACATATAATAATAGTTACCATTCTAGTATTGGGATGGCACCTTTTGAAGCATTGTATGGTCAGAGATGTAGGACTCCTTTGTGTTGGTATGAATCTGGGGAAAGTGTAGTACTTAGACCTGAAATTGTTCGAGAGACTACTGAGAAGGTGAGATTGATTCGGGAGAAGATGAAAGCGTCGCAAAGTAGACAGAAGAGCTACCACGATAAACAGAGGAAGGATTTAGAGTTTCAAGCAGGTGAGCATGTGTTTTTGAGAGTCACTCCGATGACCGGTGTTGGATGCGCTTTGAAGTCTAAGAAGCTAACGCCTCGTTTTATCGGTCCGTATCAGATTTCGGAAAGAATTGGAAGTGTTGCTTATACGGTGGCCTTGCCGCCTAATCTTTCGAACTTGCACGATGTGTTTCATGTGTCGCAACTTCGGAAGTATGTTTCAGATCCATCTCATGTGATTCATATGGATGATGTGCAAGTACGGGATAATCTCACTGTGGAGACGATGCATGTGCGTATTGAAGATCATGAAGTGAAGACTCTTAGAGGCAAGGAGATCGCTTTGGTAAAGGTAGTCTGGCTGGGTGCTGCCAAAGAACGACGTGGGAGCTGGAAAGCAAGATGCGGGAGTCGTATCCAGAGTTGTTCAAATCAGGTAAATTTTCGAGGATGAAAATATTCTAAGTGGGGGAGAGTTGTAACGCCCCAAAATTTAATTAATTATTTAATTAAATTGTTTGGAAATTTTATTGGTAGATATAATAAAATAAAAATAATGTTAGAATATATGGACCCAAGGTTGGGGTTATTAGTAGTGAATTAGGAGTGTCATGGACAAAGCCCATGTCTAATTCGCATATCTAAGAGAAAAAGCCCGTGAAAATTCACTAAGTATAAAAAGAGATTAGTTAGGGTTTTGCGCATTTTTAGAAGAACAAAAATTAGAAATAGAGAGAAAAGAAGGGAGGGCGCGGCAAAGAGAAGAGGAGAGCTAGGGCAAGCCAAAAATTTCGAGTTCTTCAAAGGCTAAGGTAAGGGTGGGGTTCTATCTCTATAATTGGGTGTATGAAGGGCTCTATGTAGAAAGGTTTATGGAACCCTAGGTGATTAAGATAGAAAACCTTAGTTGTAGGAATTATATTTGATTGATGATGAATGAAGGTGAATTGTTGATGTTTGAGCATGATTGACAATGATTGAATAGGATTGTGATTGATTTAATACACTTGATGATGAATTGAACACAAAAATTCTGTCTATAGGGCGCCATGGGCGCCAATGTTGCTGCTTTCTGTTGTTGGGCGCCTCCCTAGGCGCCATGTCCTGTGCGTGTTGCTGCCTGGGCGCCAAGGGTGCCATTCTGTGTTGTTTTGCTGGGCGCCAAACCTGTGTCTGTCATGTTGCCTGGGCACCACACCCTATGATGTTGTGTTGCTGTCTCGCATGTTGTTCCTGGCGCAGGGGCGCCAAGGGCGCCAAGTGTGGCAGCCCTGTGTTGCTGTCTTGCATGTTTTTCTGGCGCAGGGGCGCCATGGGCACCAAGATGGTGGCTGCCCAATTGTGGTTTTCTTTGATGTTCTGGCGCATGGGCGCCAAGGGCGCCAAGAGAGTGGCTGCCCAATTGTTGTTTCCTAAGTTTTCCTGGCGCATGGGCGCCATGGGCGCCAAGGTTGTGGCTGCCCTGTTGATGTTGCTGTGCTGTCTCAGGCGCATGGGCGCCAAGGGCGCCAAGTGTGGCTGCCCAAAGCTGCTGTTGTTGCTGTTCCTGGCGCACTGGGCGCCAAGATTGGCTGCCCGGTTGCAGTGTTGCGTGCATGTTCCTGGCGCAGGGGCGCCATGGGCGCCTAAATCAGGTTGCCTGTTGCTGTGTCTGGCGCAGGGGCGCCATGGGCGCCAAAATCTGGCTGCCCTGTGCTGTGATTGTGTGCTGGGCACCATGGGCGCCAAGGGCGCTAGTTTGGCTGCCCGTTGTGCTGCTGGGCGCCAGTTTTGGCTGCCAAGTGTGTTGTTGGGCGCTGTGGGCGCCAAGGGCGCCAAATGTGGCTGCCCACATGTGAAGTCCATGATTGATGTTTAAAATGATGTCGAATGTGTGATTTTTCTGATGTTGCCAAAATGAAGTGATATTGCCAAAATACTGTGATGTTGCCAAAAATGTTAAAAAATTTCTAAGTTGTAATTGTTGACGACGATGTTATGCGACGATGAAGTTGCCTCTATTTGTTGGCAGGTGATGTGTTACAGGCCTATGGCCACTGTTGTTTTCCGATGTTGTTGCTTGCTGTGTAATTGTTGTCATTTGTTGTGCATTTACATAGTGTCTCATGCATAGCATATTTTTACGACGGAGCTATGCTCAAACACGACGACGACGTTGCGATGTTGATACCCCTATTTACGGGTTTGGATTATGGTACCACATGCATTATAGGGCGGTGGCCCTGAGTTGAGTCGCATTCTGCATTTACGTGCATATTTATGTGATTGAAATGATGATGATTGGCGTTAAACGATGATTGATGTTGAAATGATGATGATTGACGTTAAACGATGATTGATGACTGAAATGATGATGATTGATGTTAAATGATGAAATAATGCTGTAATGACGTTGATTGATGTTTAAATGATGAATTGCTGCCGTAACCTGATATATATACTGTTTTTCATGTATCCAATTGTATGGTGTGATATCTCACCCCTTCTGTTTGAATGTTACCCCAAATGTTGGTAACGTGCAGGTGAGTTCGAATGAAGACCATAGTTCTTCCTTAGTTCGGTGTCGTCGCTCTGATACGTAGCACTCGGGGGGATGAACGCTGTTTTGTTTTATTTATTTATGACTTGTATTTCGTTGGATTTTAGTATTGTGAAGCCGTGCATAAATTTGCAACGATTTTAACGATTGATTTTGTGAATTTTCCGCTGCGTGATCGAATTGTTATTGACGTTGATGTTTTGAAAAGTGCTATGTATTACGAATTGTTTTTGAGAAATGTGACATCCGTTTTGTCGTTAAAAACTCTGATTTTACGTTAATAAATTACCGGGTAGAAATGGGTGTTACAGGTGTGACCAAGTAAACTCAGAGTGGTCACCACTAATAGTCTATTTGAAAAAGAAAAAAAAAGATGTTCGCAATACTCAAACGAGTTAAACTCAAAGTGACCATTGCAAATAAATGGTTTGAGGTTGAGTGTTTGATTATTTGAAAATGTTTGCTTGGAAACATTATCTAAAAAAAATTAAGAGTGTGAGGATGAGTTGGGCTCATTGGTTTGTAAAAATGTGTGAGGATGAGTCTAACTCATGGTTTAGTGAAAGTTAAACGAGTGAGACAAAACCCAAATGAATTAGAAATATATGGTGTAATGTGATTAATATTTATTTATTGTTTTTATAGGGATTTTAGGACCCATGAGCTGTACAACTCATTTATCCCAAAACGATGGCTAATCCGTCCATGCGGTCGGCTTAACCCCCTATTTGGGTTTTCCCTAAATCATAGTGATTTAAAGGTCACACTGTAAATATTCTTTTGGTAACTCTAATCACTTCCTCACCAAAGGCCTCCAGAGCTAAAGTCTCTTTCGTATTATCACCCACAACGATAGGTAACTATCAGGTGTGGAATATCACGAAAGAGCACACTCTGAATGACATTCTCATGATAGTCAGACGAAAATCCAGAATTACTATCACTAATAATCTCCACTCGTCCTAAGTTTCAAACAGACCCGAGTATAGGACCCCACTCATAAGTGTGTGTAAAAGTGTACGTAATATATGCATAAATAAATAAACAATATAAATAATAAATAAATATGCACATACATACATAAATAAATAAATATATACAAAACTAACCTCATGCTGATCAACGTGACCAACGTCGAACCGGATTTAGCAGTCTGACCAGGTCAACCGCGAACCGAACTCCTATCAGGTCTATTTTGACCCGAAAACCACGAAGTAATGGACCGCAAAGGCTAGCCCAAAAGAATTAAAGACAGGCTTTTAATCTAATGGACTGCAAATGCTAGCCCAGAAGATCACTTACCCCGTCCATGGCCTCTCCATAGTCTTTGCATCTCAACCTCTTTTATAGCCAAAGGCTAGGTAGTCCTTGTTTCTCCCAAGCAATGTGGGACTAAAACAAGATAGAGAAAGCAAATCCCGTTTTTCTCAAACCAGCCACTTTGAAAGTGCGATTCCAGATTCGCTAACCGTTGGATCGTCTTCATTTTTTGACAGAAGGTTCGCGATAGATATATCTTTACTTTCACCGTTAGGATCTTCGAAACGAGATCTGAGAAGAGAGAAATACCATTCGCAAAGTAGCTGAAAACAACTCCCGTTTTATCTCAAACCAGCCACATTGACAGTGCGATTCCAGATTCGTTAACCGTTGGATCGTCTTCGTCTTTTGACGGTAGGTTCGTGAGACATATATCTTCACTTTCAACGTTAGGATCCTCGAAACGAGATCTGAGAAGAGAGAAATTCGCAAAGTAGTTGAAAACAACTCCCGTGTTCTCTCAAACGAGCCACCTTGACAGTACAATTCCGGATTTGTTAACCGTTTGATCGTCTTCGTCTTTTGACGGAAGGTTCGTGAGACATATATCTCCACTTTCACCGTTCGGATCATCAAGACGAGGTCTGGGAAGAGAGAAATTGCATTCGCAAAGTAGCTGTAGTTTTGGGTATTTTGGTCTATTTTTATATTTTTTATAACTTTGGCATTTTTGGGCCAAGTCATGTACATGGACATTTTTGTAATAATTTTAATTTTTGTTAACCACTAAAAAAATCTGTAAATGAGCGCGAAACAACTTATTCGAAGGACTAGGAATCGAATATACGCGAAAAAACATATTTTTGTTATTTTTTATAAAAAGTGGAAAATACAGGTTAAAATTGGGTATCCACAACACCAAAAGTTTTGATATTGTTTTTTCCTTTATTTGAAATTAGCCGGACAAAATTAGGGTATAACACTGTAAATATGTGAGCTTCTGTCGATTAAGCCTTTTGCAAAATTTCATTGATTTGTGACTTGAGACTAGCTCGACGCATTTAAGCAAGCTGGGGAGTGAGATACTTTTCCTCAAGATCGCCCCAGACTCTTCTTTCATTCAACGTATCTTGGCGATTTGAGGTGTGAAGATTTACCATCAACTTGACGCAGGCGAGCAAAGTAAGGCATGGTGATTCCCCTTAGACTTGACGCATATGAGCAAAGTGAGGCGAGGCGAGTGTACCTTGGACTCGATGCAGGTGAGCAAAGTGAGGCGAGGCGAGTGTACCTTGGACTCAACGCAGGTGAGAAAGGTGAGGCGAGGCAAAGGTGAGGCGATGCGAAAATGAGGCGAGGCATTCTTCTCTTTCTTCGACGCATTTCATCACTTTGAGGCGAGATCTGCGCCAAGTAACTCGACGCATTTCTTCAGTTGGAGGCGAGATCTGCGCATTTCATCTCTTTGAAGCGAGATCTTCCTTGCACTCGACGCATCTCATCATTTTGAGGCGCGTCGAATCTCTTCTCTTCATGCGCGCGTCTTAGCCTTTGGAGGGGCGAAGGTGAGGCGAGGTGATCTTCTCTCTCTTCAACGGATTTCATCACTTTGAGGCGGGATCTGCGCCTAGTAACTTGACGCATTTCATCAGTTGGAGGCGAGATCTGCGCATTTCATCTCTTTGAAGCGAGAGCTACCTTGCACTCGACGCATCTCATCATTTTGAGCGCGACAAATCTCTTCTCTTCATGCGACGCGTCTTGGCCTTTTGAGGCGCGAAGGATCTTTGTAATTTTGCTCCATCCTCTTCTCTTTGTGCGACACATCTAAGTAGAGTGAGGCGCGACGCGTCTTCTCTTTCTGGGTCGTGAAGAGCCTTTCAAATTCATTCAAGGCTCTTCTCTCCTCGCGACGCATCTTTGGCTTTTGAGGCGTCTGTATGTTGTTTCGAAACTTCACAGAGTCTTAGATCTTCACCCCATAGGTTCCAATTTTATTTTCGAACCTTTAAACTCATGTATTGAAAAATTTGTTTCTTTGTTTGGGTCTTTAGACTTGAGACATGAGATTTTGCAATGTCTTTCAACAATTTTCATGCATTCGTAGGCGTCTTGTTGCCAGGGACCCGAGACACAAGACTGTTGCCGCAACGCCCGAGACCAACAAATCTCGTTCCCCCTAGCATCTTTCTTCCGTATCCGTACAGCATGTTTGTGGGTAGGAGACAAGTGCATTTCGTCCTGGGACGTATCTCGAAGTTTTGACCTTCAAGACATCAGAATTAGGGTTCGAGCTTATCAGAAGAATTGTAGCTCTGCTTCTTAGCTTTCCAACGCATGCTCGTTCACCACAATCGGATAGCCACGGATGAAGTTATGGTCTGCAGAATAGACAGCATCTCGCCTAGGCATGACATAGTGGGATCTCTCAGTGCCTCGTAGCGTGTATGGTGTTTGTGACCTCATGGTCTCACGCCTGCTTGGTTTTCGCGCCAGTGTGCCTTTTCGTTGGACATAGGATTATTTTTGAGTAGATAGTCACCAGGTTTGGCTCGCTTTTCGTGCTGGGTTCCTGACGTTTGCTTGGACTGTTTGTAATTAATGAAGTACACCCTTGGTTTAGTTTACTGGGATTCAGCCTAGATAGAACACGTCCATTGGGGTTATGGCCACCAAGGTCAGCTTAAAGTATACCCTTGGCACAGGTTACCAGGACTCGGCCTGGATAGAACTCATCCAATGGGGTTGTGACCACCAAGGTCAGCTTAAACTATACCCTTGGCACAGTTTACCTGGACTCGACCTGGATAGAACTCGTCCAATGGGGTTGTGACCACCAAGGTCAGCTTAAAGTATACCCTGGGCACAGTTTACCAGGACTCGGCCCCTTGCCATTGCCCCGGGGCTTGATTTACTTCACTGCATATAACAATGAGAATTTATAAAAGATCAACCTGGTTTACGATAGTTAGCGTTATGTTTTTTTAGTGACATCTCGCGCCTTGCTTTACCACTGTTGATCTTTGCATGCGCGTCCTTGGAAGAGAGCAGGCATCCGAGGCCCGAGGTGGTGCTCTCGTGAGGCGCCCCTTTGGTTTCGCACCTGAGATTGTCCTCTTCACACCCTTCTATGTTTTCTTAGTGACGGCTCCGCAAATCCCCTCATTGGATTTTTGTGAGAATTAATAGAGTTTTGGCTGTTTTTATGCTCTTAATGGGCGTGTTGAGCCTGTGCCTCGTAGCTCCGCTGCAGCCTCTTAATGGGTGTGCGAGAAATTTGTCTGACCCTAGAAGGTGAGTTGCGGGAAGTCCAACTCGTGTTGCTCCAAATTCTCAAGTCAGCTGCGGACTGGCTGTGTCGGGGGTTAGGTTCATCATCTGCTTTAGGCATCTTGGTGCGCTTCTTCAGCTTCCTGGCTAGGATGTCATCGCTTCCATCTTCCTCACTGTCTAGGCCGTACTGAGTACCTAGGTCGGCCAGATTCACCTCAGTTTCCTTGCCTATCTTCTTGTTTGGTTCTTTAACTCCCTCAGCCTCTTTTAAATTCTTCATGCTCGGGTAGTAGCATTTACGGGCTATTCCCAAGTCAGCTTGCAGGGTTACAATCCCGTTGTCCAAGGAGTAAAACTTCATCTTCAGATGTACAGTTGAGGTTACTGCTCCCATCCTGCCTAGTGTCAGCCTCCCAATTATGCACTGGTATATTGATTTGCATGGAAGGACTAGGAAGGGGGTCTTTAAAGTTTGACATGTGCAACACTTTCAACAAGTCCTCCAAGATGATGTCCGCGTAGCTACCTTGATGGACCAGGTTCCTTCGCACTTCGACATTGGCCATGACAACGCAGATCAGTAGTGGAACATATTTGTTGGGTTTTTCATCCAATAGATCTTGGTCTCCAAAGGTTAGGGGTGGCCTGGATGGTCCCTCCATGGGCTTCGAAGTTGAAAGGCGCAACGCAGGCGTGAAGAGGCACGACGCGACGCAGGCTTGAAGAGGCACGACGCAGGTGTGAAGAGGCGCAACGCGACACAGGCCTGAAGAGGCGCGACGCGACGCAGGCTGGAAGAGGCACGACGCGACGCAGGCTTGAAGAGGCGCGACGCGACGCAAGTGTGAAGAGGTGCGGCACAGGCTTGAATAGGGTGCGACGCGACGCAGGTGTGAAGAGGAGCGACGCGACGCAGGCAGGAAGAGGCGCGATGTTAGTGATTCAGCAAGTGTACTGAAACGTTGCAAGTAATAGAAATAACGGTAAGTACCGGTCGTATCCACAGGGATTGCGCGGTGTTTTCAATGGATAAGTTATTGACTCTTAGATGTGAAAATAGATGTTGGATTTGAATTATAGTAACCGTAAAGTAACGTTTGTGAAATAAGAAGAGAAAAGCGATTAAGGATTGAATCCTCTCCCCTATGCTATTATATGAACCTTCAACCAATTATCAAGCAGTTATCCAATTTACCAGATTCCGTTCACTACATCAGATTAAGGACAATCCCTTGCCCCAAAACCCCTTTTTACTAATTGAGAAACCCTAATTCCTTAAGTAATTTCAACAATAGAAAAAACATTAAACCCTAGAACTAAGGAATTCACAATCTTAATTTCATATTCCTATGTTCCTCAAGATTGTGACCTAAAACCCCAATTCAAGCATACAAACCCATATCCCTATGGCGATCATAACCCTCGATCAGTACAATTATCATATGTAATCGTAAAGCGTTAATCATAGAGGCATAGGCTAATGATAAATTGACTAAAAACTGATATTGATCATAGTAAAGTATTCATATAACAGCTTCGGGGAGATTCATCTCTCCCTAATCTAAGAAATTTAGTTACACATGATTAAGGGAGTACAAACTAAGATAAAAGAGACAATACAAGTAAAGGAAGACATTAGAACCTTCAACCCCTTGTTCCCAAGTGGTGAGAAGTCCCCAAAATCACACCTTGCAGCTGCTCCAATCCCTAGGTTCGCTCCCAAGACCAAGTCTCTCCAAATTTCGCTGAAAAATCCTTAAAAACCCTAATTTTTACGCACCATCGCGACGCCACACGCACCCGTCGCGACGCGAAAATTGACAGAAACAGCTCCTGCGAAAAAACTTCTGCTGCGTCGCGATGCGACACCTCCTGGTCGCGACGCGAAAAATGACAGAATGTCTCCTTCAGCTTTCTATTGCACCACTAGGCAAATGTCTGGTTCGCTAGTTGATGCTATGACAACTTGAAGGTCTTCCATTGCAATTGGCACCAGGAGTGAGAGAATTTAACTTACAAAATGAATCCTAATACATTGATCTAAACTAAGCTAATTCCCAGGCAATCAACAGAATTACAATCAAATCTTTGCAGTTTTGGTTCTAAAAATGCACAACTTATATCATATGACAGAGAGTCAACAAGCGACGCGATGCAGGCAGGAAGAGGCACGACGCGACGCGACGCAGGCTTGAAGAGGTGCGACGCGACGCAAGTTTGAAAAGGCGCGACGCAACGTAGGCTGGAAGGGGCGCTACGCAGGCTAGAAGAGGGGCGACGCGACGCAAGTTTGAAGAGGTGCGACGCGACGCAGGCTGGAAGAGACGCGACGCGACGCAGGCTTGAAGAGGTGCGACGCGACACAGGCTTGAAAAGGCGCAACGCGACGCAGGGGTGAAAAGACACGACAATGCTTCGAACCCTGGGTCTGCCACGGGGTGCCGACGGAATGCAAAAGAAAACTCTCAAGAGATTGAAATGAGGGGAAAGTTAGACTGCTCCCACTGTGGTCGCCAATGTTCAGTACCTAGCAGAGACTGTTGTTGGTAGGTCTCTTGCATTCCGATCGGAGTGTTGAAAGGATCCTGGGTGGGGCACCTGCAATGCCACTCCGACGCCAATGTATCTTCGAAGGGGGGATAGAACTCCTTATTCCCACTGTGGTCGCCAATGTTCAGTACCTAGCAGCGCTGCGGTGACTCCTGTTGGTAGGTCTCTTGCATTCCGAGCGGAGTGTTGAAAAGATCCCAGGTGGGGCACCTGCAATGCCACCCCGACGCCCAAGTCAGTATAGGGAATAAGTGAGTAGAGTGATTTGAGGAATGAGAATGTACCTAGGGGAGGGAGAGGCACTCGGTCAAGGGAGTGAATTCTTACCCTTTGCAAATCTAACTCACTCCACGAGAGAGGGAGAGGCGAGACCCAAAGAGTGAGAAAGAGGGAGAATATGTCTGACACCTGAAGGTCCCCTGCTTGTGCTTGTCTCTGTATCTAGTTCCTGATACCCGAGACCTCGTGGTCTCTTGCCTGATGCTTGAGACCTCATGGTCTCATTCGTGCTGCCTGAGACCTCATGGTCTCATGCCTTGCTGATGACTTTGGGCCTGTGCGCTTTTTCCTTAGACATTTGATTGAGGGGAGAGTTTAAGGTAGACAAGTTGGTCTTACCTTGATCATTGTAATGCACCAAAGATTAAGTATGAGATGCAAAAACCCAATCTTTTGAACTGGATTGGATCCCCCTTTGGCGTTTGCTTTCCGCTTGCTTATCTGCCTTGGTAGGCCGTATTGAGTATAACTGTCGCTTTGTAGTTGCATTTTTTCCCACTTCCTTGTGGTTAATGGCTTTCCGGCTACTATGGATATGTGAGCTTGCATCAATTGGTTTTTTTACAAAATTTGCCAATGTTCAGTACCTAGCAGCGCTGCGGTGACTCCTGTTGGTAGGTCTCTTGCATTCCGAGCGGAGTGTTGAAAAGATCCCAGGTGGGGCACCTGCAATGCCACCCCGACGCCCAAGTCAGTATAGGGAATAAGTGAGTAGAGTGATTTGAGGAATGAGAATGTACCTAGGGGAGGGAGAGGCACTCGGTCAAGGGAGTGAATTCTTACCCTTTGCAAATCTAACTCACTCCACGAGAGAGGGAGAGGCGAGACCCAAAGAGTGAGAAAGAGGGAGAATATGTCTGACACCTGAAGGTCCCCTGCTTGTGCTTGTCTCTGTATCTAGTTCCTGATACCCGAGACCTCGTGGTCTCTTGCCTGATGCTTGAGACCTCATGGTCTCATTCGTGCTGCCTGAGACCTCATGGTCTCATGCCTTGCTGATGACTTTGGGCCTGTGCGCTTTTTCCTTAGACATTTGATTGAGGGGAGAGTTTAAGGTAGACAAGTTGGTCTTACCTTGATCATTGTAATGCACCAAAGATTAAGTATGAGATGCAAAAACCCAATCTTTTGAACTGGATTGGATCCCCCTTTGGCGTTTGCTTTCCGCTTGCTTATCTGCCTTGGTAGGCCGTATTGAGTATAACTGTCGCTTTGTAGTTGCATTTTTTCCCACTTCCTTGTGGTTAATGGCTTTCCGGCTACTATGGATATGTGAGCTTGCATCAATTGGTTTTTTTACAAAATTTGCTGGCGTATGGGGAGTTCTATCCCCCCCTTCGAAATTTGACAATAGGATTGTAACCCTGCAAGCTGACTTAGGAGCAGCCCGCAAATGCTACTTCCCGAGCATAAAGAATTTACAAGAGGCTGAGGGAGTTAAAGAACCACACAAGATAGGCAGGGAAACTGAGGTGAACCTGGCCGACCTAGGTACTCAGTACGGCCTAGATAGTGAGGAAGATGGAAGCGATGACATCCTAGCCAGGAAGCTGAAGAAGCACACCAATATGCCTAAAGCAGATGATGAACCTAACCCCCGACACAGCCAGTCCGCAGCTGACTCGAGACTTTGGAGCAACACGAGTTGGACTCCCCGCAACTCACCTTCCAGGGTAAGACAAATTTCCCGCACACAATATATTCACTAAATCAAGACTTGAGAGGCTGCGGCGGAGCTATGAGGCTCCGGCTCAACACTCCCATTAAGAGCATAAAATCACCTGAAACTCTATTAATTCTCAGAAAAATCCAAGGAGAGGATTTGTGGAATCACGAGCTGTGCAGCGTAGCAGTCTCGCGCAAGGAGCACTGCGCAGAGTCACGAGTTGTGCAGCGTAGCAGTGTCGCGCAAGGAGCGCTGCGTAGAGTCACGCGTTGCGCAACGTAGCAGTCTCGTGCGAGAAGCGCCGCGCGCAGTCATGAGTTGCGTGGCGGGGCAGTCACTAAGAAAACATAGAAGGGTGCAAAGAGGACTCTCTCAGGTGAGAAACCAAAGGGGCGCCTCACGGGAGCACCACACCGGGCCTCGGATGCCCGCTCTCTTCCAAGGACGCGTAGGTAAAGATCAACAGTGTTAAAGCAAGGCGCGAGACGTCACTAAGAAAACATAACGCTAACTATTGTAAACCAGGTTGATCTTTTATAAGTTCTCATTGTTATATGCAGCGAAGCAAATCAAGCCCCGAGGCACTAGCAAGGGGCATGACGCCTAAGCCTGACGGTAGAAAGGGGCGGCATGAGATCGACCCTATGATCGTTTGGGCTTTCCTATAAACCGAGGAACGAGCCAGCTAGCTCGCTTCGTCGAAGCGACTTTGAATGTGTCGCAACCTCTGTTGGACGAGTTCTATCCGGGTCGAGTCCTGGTAAACTGTGCCAAGGGTATGCTTTAAGCTGATCTTGGTGGTCACAACCCCGTTGGACGAGTTCTATCTGGGCCGAGTCCTGGTAAGCTGTGCCAAGGGTATACTTTAAAGCTGACCTTGGTGGTCACAACCCCGTTGGAAAAGTTCTATCCAGGTCGAGTCCTAGTAAGCTGTGCCAAGGGTATACTTTAAGCTGACCTTGGTGATCACAGCCCCGTTGGACGAGTTCCATCTGGGCCAAGTCCTGGTAAACTGTGCCAAAGGTATACTTTAAGCTGACCTTGGCGGTCACAACCCCATTGGACGAGTTCTATCCAGGTCAAGTCCCGGTAAACTGTGCCAAGGGTGTAATTCATTACAAACAGTCCAAGCAAACGTTGGTAACTCAGCACGAAAAGCGAGCCAAACCTGGCGACTATCTACTCGAAAAAAATCCTAAGTCCAACGAATAGGCACACTGGCGCGAACACCAAGCTGGCGTGAGACCATGAGGTCACAGACACCAAACGCACTGCAAGGCGCTGAGAGGAACAAGGGCGAGATCCCACTATGACATGCCTAGGCGAGATGCTGTCTATTCTGGAGACCCTAACTTCATCCGTGGTTATACGATTAAGGTGCGCGAGCATGAGTTGGAAAGCTAAGAAGCAGAGCTACGATTCTTCTGTTAAGCTTGAAACCCAATTCTGATGTCTTGAAGGTCGAAACTCGAGATTTGTTGGTCTCAAGCATTGCGGCAACAGTCTTGTGTCTTGGGTCCCTGGCAACAAGACGCCTACGAAGGCAGAAGATTGCTGAAAGATGTTGAAAAATCTCATGTCTCAAGTCTAAAGTCTCAAGAGAAGAACAAAACGAGGCACCCCAAACGCCACAGACTCAGACTCACTAGGTCCCTCTGACGGCTCATAGCCAACCTCCCTCAAAACATGAATGGGATCTCGATATGGCCCATGAACTCAATGTGTCTTCTTCATCCTTGACATCGATCACAACCTGCAGGATAGGGGGCAGGCATTCAAGACAAGTGTTATAAAACGGAAAAGTAACTCGTTGATGAAACCCTTCTCCCGAGGACATCATTCATGGCAGTAAGAAATGCATGGCATACTCACTCAAAGATCCTCCCATAAACAAAGATTCATCAAGAATCACAACTCTATTCAAGAAAGTAACATGTTCTTAGGAAAAATCTACTCAAGGTACCTATGAAGTGAAGATCTGAAAATCTGAGAAGATCCGTCACACCTCAAAGAAACCCCGATTTGCCTCGTGTCTTGCCTTGGAATGCCGTCCTGCATCGCGTCGACCCCCTAGTTCACATCGTGTCGCTCTTGGCTTGTTATCTACGTCGCTTCATGCCTTGGAATGTCGTCCTACGTCGCGTCGACCTCTAGATACGTCGCATCGCGCCTTGACTGTCTGGATGTGTCGCGTCGAGGTCTTGGCCCCCTGGATGCGTCGCATCGAAACCTAACCCCTGGTAGATGCGTCGCGTGCTGGATGCGTCTCGTGCAGGAGGCGTCGCATCGTTGGATCCCGACTGCACACGTCGCGTGCAGGATTCGTCGCCTACTGGATGCGTCGCGTGGAGGAAGCGTCGCGACGGACGCTTGATTGGATGCGTTGTGTCGAAGAGCACTAAGCAGATCTGCATCGCCTCGTACCAGTGGGAGCGCGTTGCGCCTTGTCCTAGTGTAGTGCGTCGCGAACAACAAGAAATTTGCCTCGTCCTCAATAAGACAGAATGCGTCAAGCAAGAAAGAAATCACACAGGCTCCCCACACCTCAGCAACTCAGATCACGAGTCAATGAAATTTTGCAAAAAGCTCAATTAACAGAAGCTCACATATTCATAGTAGCCGGAAAGCCATTAACCACAAGAGGTGGGCTGAAATACAACTACAAAGCGACAGTTAGACTCAATACGGCCTACCAAGGCAGATAAGCAGGCGGAAAGCCAAAGAAAAAGGGGATCTAATCCAATTCAAAAAGATTGGATTTTTGCATCTCATACTTGATCTTTGGTGCATTACAATGAACAAGGCAAGACCAACTTGTCTACCTTAAACTCTCCACTCAATCAAAAGTCCAACGAAAGGGGCACAGGCGCAAAGTCATCAGCAAGGCATGAGACCATAAGGTCTCAGGCAGCACGAATGAGACCATGAGGTCTCACGCATCAGGCAAGAGACCACGAGGTCTCGTGTCTCAGCACGAATGGTAAGGAGTGACGTCATCAGTAGAGATGTGCAACACTTTCAGCAAGTCCTCCAAGATGATGTCTGCAGAGCTACCCTGATCGACCAGGATCCTTCGCACTTAGACATTGGCCATGACAGCGGAGATTAGTAGTGGAACGTATTTGTTGGGTTTTCCATCCGGCAGATCTTGGTCTCCAAAGGTTAGGGATGGCCTGGATGGTCCCTCCATGGGATTCGAAGTTGAAAGGCACGACGCAGACGTGAAGAGGTGCGACGCGACGCAGGCTGGAAGAGAAGCGAAGCGACGTAGGCTGGAAGAGGCACGACACGACATAGGCTTGAAGAGGCGCGACGTGACGCAGGCTTGAAGAGGTGTGACGCGATGCTGGCGTGAAGAGGCGCGACGCGACGCAGGTTGAAAGAGGTGCGACGCGACGCAGGCTTGAAGAGGCGCGACGCGATGCTGACTTGAAGAGGCGCGACGCGACTCATGCGAGAAGAAGCGCGACGCGACGCATACTTGAAGAGGTGCGACGCGACGCAGACTTGATGAGGCGCGACGCGAAGCAGGGGTGAAGAGACACGACAATGCTTCGGGCCCGGGGTCTGCACGAGGTGCCATCGAAATGCAAGAGAAAACTCTCAAGAGATTGAAATGAGGTGAAAGCTAGACAGCTCCCACTGTGGTCGCCAATGTTAAGTACCTAGCAGTGCTGCGGTGACTGCTGGTGGTAGATCTCTTCCATTTCGATCGGAGTGTTGAAAGGATCCCGGGCGGGGCACCTGCAATGCCACTTTGACGCCCAAGTCAGTATAGGGAATAATAGAGTAGTATTGTCTAGGAATGAGAATGTACCTATTTATGGCAATGTGAGCCAGTATTTATAGGGATTCGTGCAGGATTTGAGTCGTTGGATCAATCAGATGAATCTAAGTCATCCAAGCGTGAGAGCCACAAGTGGGCTGATTTATGGTGGATATGGATCAAAATGATTGGGCCTATCCATTGTCTATTTGTTGAATAGGCCTCTTGGTTCAGTCCAGAACAAGATATAAGACAAAATTTCTAAAAGGATTTAATGTATTAAAAATTATTCATTATTGCAGTAATGTTTAAAAAAAAAATAGTTGTAAGACTGATTATCAGTACCTCTTATACCAAATTTATTTGATATTTTTCATTGTTACTCCCAATCACCAGTTTCACACAGAGAGATAGATACCAAACTTCAATTAGTCCCACCTAAAACTACTCATTCATACTTCTTAGTATTCTTTCTTTGTTTCTTTCACCTCTCCCACTCGGCCACTCTATATATAGACCCATTTCCTTCTCCCATTCAGGGCGGTATTACTTTTTATATTTTTTTAACAAACATTTTAACAAGGTAATCAAAACCGGACATTGAATCGGAAGAAGTAGCAGTTCAGGGGTTCTTGGGTTCAACCGGTTGAATCGGGGTTGAATCGGAATTAATTAAATACATTATTTAATATATTTTTTACAATATATAAAGGATAAAAAACAAAAAAAAAATCATAGTATGATATAATAAAATTATAATATTCAACAATCATAGATAGTTAGCTACTTGTATAATGTTAATATTCTCATAGTAATATTAGTGTATATATTTATTTTTTAATTATTTATTTATTTTATCAATTTAATTATAAAAAAGTATAAAAAATATCCCATATACCAAAATTCAATATTATTTATCATTTTTTTTTCCAAAATCAACATGATATACCATTTTTTAAGAAAAATAAAAAAAATCCGGTTCTTCAGCAATCCGGTTTTGGGGTTTGACTGGACCGGTCCGATTTTGACAACCTTGCATTTTAGTCTTTATATTTAAAGTAAAGCGTATGATTGACTGTTTTGTGTCATCATGATGTTATACACAAATAAATATTTGGTTTGTTTTTCCTCCAAGTTTGTTACTTTTTGGTTATATTCTCTGAAACGAGCCTCCTCCAGTCATAAATATTCGAAAGTGAACAATTTTGTCGTGAAATTTCTCGTGAGTATCTCCTAGATCTCATATTAATTTTTCGTTTTTTTTGCTATGATTTTTCATTTTTTTTACTAAAGAAACCCTTTTACTAGACCCTCTAAAGATTAGGATCAATCATCTTGTAACATACTACTAGACTATCTTTTGAAAGACTAATTTAGTGATGAAAATGGGGTTTGCTCTTTCTTATTGACTTTTTATTCACATCGTTATATCCTTATATATAAAAGAACGACGGTATCCATGCTGTATTTAGACGCGATTTGCTATACGGTTTGCTACCTACGTATTCTATATTAGGCCCAACATTTTGACTTCAAGTTGATTCTTTGTGTGGGAGGCATAATTTATGTTAAATTTTATGTTCGGATTGTGAGTCAACAAATTGGCAACGCCGTAGTGACATCTTTAGACGTCACGGGTATTTTCAACTACTCTCATATGTGATTAAATATGCATATGTATATTATTTATATATATATATATATATATATATATATATATATATATATATATATATACACACACACACACACTAGTGTGTATGACCGATGCGCTGCACGGGTCGACATTTTCTATGTTGAATTTAAATTTCGAATAATATTTATTTTTAAATTTATGGATATATATATATATATTGTGTTTTACTAAATTTTGATTAGGTAAAAAAAGGTTAAACATTTGTAGATTAACTTATCGGAATACAAAAAATAACCTGTCAAATGTTTTAATATAACAAACCCGAGAACAACAGTAATGCTAATTAACAAAAGATTCAAATTAGATTTTAAAAACTTTAGTCTATATTTCTCATGTTGAGTTTTTTTTCCAATATTTAAAACATATCTCTATTAAAAACATGTAAATTTAATTACAAAAAATAGTTTACTCAACAATTACTATGAAAAGTCATTTTTCAATACTCAATATAATATAAAGCATGTTTTCAAGCAAAAAAAAACAAAAATATATAGGTCTATTTTCGAACAGGGGCTTATTCGGTTTTATGAACAACTTTTAGGGTTATTTTCGTCAGTTAACTTTGTGCTGAAGTTAACTTACCATATCGAAACCCTATTTCCCTAATCAATCCCCACTTCAATCAACTTTCCTCTTCCATCTATTCTTCACGGTCGAACCATAAAACCTTTGGATTCCATACCTCTTCCTTCTGAAACAAAACAACAATGGCGACACCATATTCAGCTTCTTCTTCACGTAATTTTCAGCGCTCAACCGTAATGTCTGGTCATCAAATGGCTGCGGATTCAACACATGTACGATTTTTACGATCTATTTTTATAGGGTTTTATTCTCAGTAAATTAGATTTGTTGGTACCTGTACCTAACTTGTAATTCTAAAACCGATTATAATCTACACGCACTTGTAACTCTGGTTTTGAAACTGAATCAAAAAAAATTATCATTGAGTCGTTGTCGGCATCATCGTTCGTTGGTCAATTGATTTGTTTCGATTATCTATTACGTTTGTGGCTTTTACGAACCCCGCACCTTTTTTGCGAATTTATATTTAATGGATGTTTATGGAAAATCAGTGAACTGTATATTTTGTGGAAAGCAGTTCTGAGCACAAGTTACAGTAACATACCTGTGCGCTGAAGAGATATTGTATCTTCATTTGAAACACAAACTACTGTAAAGGTTGCTAGATTGCAGATTCAACTGTAGTGTGAGTTTTGCAAAATTGTGGTTATTGAACGTTTTAGGGAAATATGTTAGCTGGAATTTTTGTGAGAATCTGTTACATGAAGGGTTTTAAAGGAATACTACATTGATTGACCATAAAATTAGCACAAAGCTGTTTAACTAACTGTTTTGCGAAATTCTGATGATATATATATGATTTTCACTATGGTTCATCTTTAATGGATATGTTTATATTTATGTTAGGATAATCATGGGCTTCGATCAGCATTGGTTGATACACTCAATAATACTATATACTATGAAAGTTACTTATATGTAATTGTTGTTGGTTAAACTATTGGACAATAAAAAATCTAGCCTTTTGCTTATGTAATTAACCTTCTTTAATTTGTACATATATTCATCTTAGTTAATATTAATAAATTGGATTTGTTTAAACAATATAGAAAATTCTGTCCCCTACAGGACATTGATTTGAGCAGCTTTGTTATCAAATATTCTGATGGTCGCGGCGATAGAATTGTAAGTAATTTTATGCTTTTATCATTCTTCCTTTATACTTTGGTCTTTAGCATTCATGAAACTGGTAGTATTTTATATAGACCAAACTTTGGTGTTACCCCAACTTAGACTCTTGTAGTTTCCATGATGATAAGTATTTGCTATCTGTTAAAATGGTCATTCAAACAATCACTTATTAGTATTTAGTAAAACATTAAATATATCATTGAACATAAACCGTATAAGATACTCACAAGACCTTTGGTCGGTTATCAAGTGTGTTTTCAACCTTGGCGTGCTATTATTCCACCTGATAAGGTCATGCGCATCCTGAGGTACAAAGATGGAGAAGTTTTAATTGTTGATCTTCAAAAATTAAAACTTCAGGAGAATTGGAGTAATTCAAAATTGACATAAAAATTGAACATTCATAATAAGCTTACCTTGAATAACCTTTAATCTATACATTATCAAATACCTCACGATACACGACATTTTTGGTGGATCGACAAAGATTTTTTTCTTTATCAAGTATGAGTAGCTTAAGTCCCTTTCTTGACTTCACACGTGATAGTGCGACATATAGTTGACCATGACTAAAGACAGGCTTAGGGAGATATATACCAACATGTGAAAGAAATTGTCTTTGGCTTTTGTTTATAGTCATGGCAAAACATACTGTTAGTGGGAATTGTCGGCGTTTAAACTTAAATGGTAGCCCAGGATCACTTGGGATTAGGTTCATCCTGGGGATAAAAACCTTGTCTCCAATATTTTTCCCTGTGAGGACAGTAGCAGATATTACGTTCTTTCCAAGATGATCAACCATTAGTCTTGTTCCATTGCAAAGACCAGCGGCTTGATCAATGTTCCTCATCAACATTACTGGGACTCCTACCTTGAGAATCAATCTATGGTTCAGAATACCAGAGCATTTTACTTCATTCAGAAACTCATGTGTAAACCAATCACTTTGAATTTCTGTATCCTCATCTGATTGACAAACCGAGTCAGAGCTAAGAGACTCAACTACGTTACCCGGTATAAGTCCTAAAACATAATCATTGACTTCTTCGACAGAATCTAACGTAGGTGCTAAAATAGCCCTCTCCTCAAAAAAATGTTGGCTTGACATATTCTGAAGCAATTCTGGATAAGCAAAATCAAGCAGTGATTGTAGTGGATTTGTTGCGTTCGTGATTAGCAGGTCTTCTTGTATGTCAATGTCACTCTCCCCATTTTCATTCCGCTCAGAAGATCCATCACCAATACTTAGTAGCCATTCTGCAAACTTTGCTATCTCTAACCTCTCTGACTCTATATTCGATACACCAAGTCTCATGTTGGTTGTTAAATTAAGTACTTTGCAATTGCCCCATAGTATTGATGCATTAATTGCAAACAAAACAATTTTTTCCCTCGAACCTTTTCTGACAACGGTTAGTATTTAACGAAAATCACCCCCAAGTACAACAGTCTTCCCACCGAATGGTTTGTCCTTGTTTGCCTGATCAACCGAGGATATTATATCCTGTAGAGTCCGGTCCAATGTTTCAAAGTTGTGCTTATGTAACATTGGCGCCTCGTCCCATACTATAAGTCTAGTTTGGATCAATAGTTGTGCTCTTGCACTACCTTGATTAATACTACACGTTGACTCCTCATGTATATTCAACGGTAGTGCGAAAGTTGAGTGGGCTGTTTTGCCACCCGGAAGCAACAAAGATGCAATACCGCTTGAAGCAACATTAAGTACAATGAGACCCATTGAACGCAATCCTGCTGAGATGGTGTTCCATTCATAAGTTTTACCTGTACCGCCATAACCATTAAGAAAGTAGAACCCACCCTTGCCGGATATCACAGATGCCATGATTTCGTCATACGCTTTCTTTTGATCATGGTTTAATTTCTGAAGGAATGATTGGTGAGTCCTAGCCATTTCGCCTCTGTCGTATCTGGTTTCATCAACTATTAACTTGTTTTGGAAATCGAATCCTTCCGTAATATTGGGAAAGGGCATGGAAAAGTCGGCAAGTGATCTTCCATTTTGACGCAGCAACTTCTCAATCTCAATGAGGCACATGTTCTTTAATTCATCTTCATGTATCTGGAGACATTAACAAACAAATAAGATCAGATCTGTATTCATTGTTTCTGAACTTGAAAAGTTTGTTTGTTATGGGGACTGTTTAAAATGAAAAATATAGAAATGTGCCATAAATTTCGTATGAGAATAAAAAAATACACCTTGTTGACATCTGCAAATTAGTTTACCACTCATTAATGATAATCAGGACCATTTATGTATCCTTCCATTTATAACGTCCCCATCATAACACTCTTAAATTCTTTTTTGGAATATATGCTTAATTGACTCCTATAAATTTATTACCTATTTTAATGTATTGTTCTTAGTTTTTTTTTTTGGGATAGTTTTATAATATTATTTTAAGATGTATCATGGTGGTGTATATTGCGATCCTTTTTTTTTTTAAAACTATCTATTCTAATGCTGTTCAACTTTGCACTCTATATAATATGTGTAGAAATTTTTAATGATTCATTTTTTATATATTAAAGCTGTTCTCCTTTCTATGTGATTTAATGGTGTTAAGATGGTTTGACTAATTGAATCTGTTATCGTAAATTGAAAAAAATCCCGCTAAAGTAAATAATTATAGCATAAGTACTAATTGAGAACTATAACACCCCGGTATTTTTAACATGTAAAAATACCCAAGTGTACCATCATAAAATAATCAGAGATATAAAATTCCTGCATAGGTATTGAACACTACAATTTAGTTCTCGCTGAATAACGACAAAACAGTTTTAAATACAAATAAGACCGAACAGGTGCTCAGACCATAATATCCAGCAAACTATAGTGCTCAATATCGTACAAGAAAGCGGAATTAAAATTATAATACCAATACATAGAGATGTAGTACAAAGACAACAAAAGGAAATATAAACTTAAGCGTAATAGCTAAGTCATCAGCAGTCGCCTGAGCTCAACCTACTCGTGCTCCTTGGATTTCTGCCGTCCCTGTTTCTCTGTAAAACAACAACATATAAACAATGAGATACAATCTCAGTGAGTTCTACCGAGACCCCTATCTTCACTCTCGATCCTTTTAAAACATTTTTAAGATTTGACACAACACCGACCGCAATCCGCTTGCTAATCCCGGTGGACCATACAATAAGGCTTCGACCTAGTAAGACACCGGCTGCAATCCACTTGCGTCTCCCGATGAACTAGCATCCTAGGCCTTTCTACATACCACTGGCCGCAAACCTTGCATCTTCCGGTGAACGTAGCACAATTACTTTTAACACAACACCGGCCGCAAACCTTGCATCTTCCGGTGAACCCCAATACCAATAGTGTTTCCTAACGGCACGGAGCCTAGGGTAAGGGTTCATGACTGCCCCGCCTAGTATGTCAACATGGTTCGTCACCCAAACTCGATATAATATATATATCTACAATAATATGAACATTTAGTTCATTTACATTCGGACCAATAATTGAATGTAACACCCGCATCGGGCCGTTTCCCATAGTCGATATAATATATATATATCGTGAATCATAGACCGGTTTAGACAATAATTAATAATCATTCCGCGTCGGTTATACCGTATCACGTAGGACTCATAGTCCACTTTATCAATAATAAACATATTCGCACACGCGTACTATTATTCGGCTTTTCCAAACTATTTGAACTTCAAAAACAGTTCTTTTTACCTTTTTAAATTGTATATTTAGTTAGGCCTCGGAATAAGCTTTCAAACGCATTTTAGAACACCTCGATCGGGTTCCCGGATCAAAAGTTATCGCGAAAACAAAATCAGTGAAAAACTGTTGAAAATCTGCAAAGCGTCGCGACGCGAACTGCTACCGTCGCGACGCGAAAAACGACAGAAACTTTTTGCGTGACAAAACTGGGCCAGGTCGCGACGCGAAGGGGACGGGTCGCGACGCGACCATCTGCAGAAAGTGCAGGTTTTCCGTTTTCTTGCGAAATTCGCTATTCCGCTCAATTCCGATTCTTGTTCCGGTTGAAAACAGTTTTGACAACTATAAAAACAGTCTCAATCAAAGTCACACAATCAATCAAAAACTCATTTTAAACGAATTGTATCAAAAACGACATATTTTCCAATTAACGGTTTTTAAGTCAAAATCTTTCGAAATCAAATCACCAAAATTCCATTTCAACTCGACACAACTCGAGACTCGCTCCGATCGATTCCTAACCCGAAACAGACAATATCAAGTAATATTCCAGACCAGCGAAAGCGATAAAATGATCAATCAATTAATTCGAAAAACAAAAATCCTAAACGTGAGTAGAACTCACCCTTGAAGCGTGAACCACGATCGAGCCGAAATCACCGAGTAGCCACACGAACGCTCCCCGCTTAAACTCTCCGTCCCGACGACGCCAAATCCGCTTTCAAAGCTTTCCACTCGATCGCGAAACCTCTTTTTGACCGAAATACCGATTTCCCCGAAATTCTCCACGGATACTATTCATCATCTTCCTCCCCTAACCTCCATGACACTATTCACACATAAACCTCAAATCTTGATTTTTCAACCTAACTCACCCAACTAGCTCCCAATCACCCAATCGAACTTTAATACTCGAGCAATCCACCTTGGGTTCGTTCCTAATCGAACTCAAACCTTCAAAACCAACCCAAAAATCGGATTTCCCACAAAACCTCCAAAACACAAAAATGGCCAAGTGAGAGAGAGTGAGTTGATCGTCATGAAATTGGTACCAAAACGAAGAGGAAGGAACGCTGAACATTTTTCGTGTTGAAAGGAAGTCGTTTCGGTGAAGTCTTCTCTCTCCCTCTTCTCTTCTCCCTCACGCCATTCTCTTCCTTTCTCCCTTTCTCTCCTCTCTGTAACTCTCTCTCTCGCATTCTTTCTTTTCTTCCTTCTTTCTTCAATTCTTTCCTTTCTTTTCTTTAATTAATTCTTTCTCTCCTTCACTCACACCCACACACGTATACATATATATATATTTATTTAATATATCCGTGGTAACGTGGTCCAATTACCATATTGATCTAAATCTCCTATTTCGATTCCGAAACTTCCCTGACCCGTATTATCCGGTTAACGATCCGATGACCACCAATAAATAATTTTAGCACTCAATAAATTTACCAGTCGAGTACTAAATTAATTTAATTGGGTTAACAAATTCCATTAATTATTTTGCGGATGTTACATTCTCCCCAACTTAAAAGAATTTTGTCCTCAAAATTTCGTCAAGTCTTCCATCCGACTAACCGAGGATCGATATCCTCAGAAAGGTCTTAAATTGCTGGAACACATTCTTGAGTCAACGAAATGAGTGTAGAAAATCTTCCCAAAGTTGGCACATCAATCTCCAAGTATGATCCACTACTACCTTGATACGAACTCTCTGGTTTCGAATCAACACGAGAAACTCCTCTTTCGCCTACATAGACTCGGCACCGCGTTTGAAAACACTTCCGAAGCTTCATTCCTCGAAAGGTGTAAACACTTTCTCAACAAATCTTCTAATATCCTTAACGATTCTTGTACACACCGACAATGTGACGAAAAAGTCACTTGTGAAACTTCTTGACTCGCCCCCGAGATTTCGAGATAATAATTCTCGAAAGAAGATGAAATGAGGATTTACCAGAAACGTTTATCTTAAACGTGGAAATAAACCACGGGGACATCAAATAAATTGAACGTAATGAAATCACCTCAGTTGTTCTCCAAACAACTATCAAACAGAACTCAGAGCTCCTTTCCGAATTAGTCAATAGCGTTGAGAGCTTCCCCTCAACCTAAGTAATCCTCCTAGGATTTTCCTCCTCAATCATATTCTATTAGCCTCTTAATTCGTTCCCAAAATTAACTTTAGCATGCGGGTTTTCACAAAAACGATTTTTCAAAACTATTATACCGCACGCCAAGCTTCACTTCGGAAATTTCTGTCACTTATAAGCAGATCCATCAATTAATCCTTTGATGGTCATTCGCAACGTGAAAACAGTCAGCAGTTACCTCACTTACATATTCGTATTCACGTTCGCCTTGTCAAACGGAATCTCATAATACTATCTCATTGTTAACCTTCACAAAGGAGAGGTTAACAAACTAATACCTCTGCTTTATATTCTGTACACCCTGGAACAGAATATAAACTTCGGTGTGCTTCCTCTAACACTTGCCTTTTATTGTTCTCATCATCGGCCGCACAGATTCTACCGTTGAAACAACTGACTCCATCACTATCCATAGTAAAATCTGGAAATACCTTTTGTGATTGTAGCTTCACATCAACTTCCTATGCTAAGCGTATAGAATCCCTTAGGGAACTAGAGATCCTCATATGGCTCAACACTAACAGGTTTCTCTCGATCTTGAATTCAGATTTAAGTCTCTATCAGACTCTAATAATTCCATCTAATGCAACATAATTCTGCCGTGTGGAGCGATTTCCTACTACTCGCATCAGCTACAACATTGGAATTTCCTGGATGATACTTCAACCCGAAGTCATAATCCTTCAGAAACTCTACACACTTCTCTGCCTGCTATTCAGTTCTTTCTGATCAAACGGATACCTTAAACTCTTGTGACCACTAGAGACTTCGAAACGAGACCCATACAGGTAACGTCTCCAAATCTTCAGTGCATACACAATAGCTATTAACTCCAATTCATGAGTTGGATAATTCTCTTCACGAGACCTTAATTGTCTGGATGCCTAAGCTACCACTTGTTGATCTTTGCATTAGAATACATCCTAAACCCTTCCCTGAAGCGTCATCGAAAATTTAAAATTCCAATGACGGATCCGGAAGAATCAGGATTGGAGCGGAAGTCAAAATCTTCGGCTCTTGAAAACATTCTTCACAATCGGCATCCCACGTAAACGGATGACCCTTACGAGTTAACCGAGTAAGTGGAAAACTAACTGTGAGAACCCTTGAACAAATCTCTTATAGTAACCGGCTAGACCCAAAAACTTCTGATCTCTGTGACTGAGGTCGGTCGCTCCCAATTCAAACACAGCTTCTATTTTACTGGGATCTATAGAAACTCCCGACTTGGGAAATCACATGTCCCAAGGACTTTACTCCGGCACCCAAAAATCATACTCCGAGGGTTTCAAGTACAACTTCTTTTCTCGGAGTACTTTCAGAACAATGGGGAGATGTTGGACATGCTCCTCAATGGTCTTCGAGCACATCGAGATACCATCAATAAAAACGACTACGAATTGATCTAGGTAATTGAGGAAAAACTCGGTTCAGGTAATCCATGAATACCGCTGGAGCATTAGTCAAACCGAAGGGAATCACTACAAACACATAATGTCCACACCTAGTATGGAAAGCTGTCTTCGGAATATCTAAGGCTCTAGCTTTTATTTGATGACATCCTGACCTCAGATCGATTTTTAGAAAACACAGCAGCGCCTCAAATTGTTCAAGCAAATCTTCTATCCTTGGCAAGGGATATTTATTCTTGATCGTCACTTTGTTCAGTTGTCGATAATCAATACACAATCTCCAACTTCCATCTTTCTCTTGACAAGCAACACCGGAGCACCCCATAGAGAAGCGCTCGGTCGCATGAATTTCTTTAACATCGACTCTTCAAGTTGAGACTCCATTTCCTTTAATTCTAAGGAAACATTCGATAAGAAACAATAGATACTGATCCCGTGCCAGGAACCAATTCTACCGTAAACTCTACCTCTCGCTCTGGAGGTTCAGAAGAAACTTCATCGTGAAAACATCCAGAAAGTCATTCACGACCTGAATATTCGCCAAATCTAAACTAGTTCCAGTGGATGCAGATAACATACTAACATGTGCTTCCGCACCTGGAACGATTTCGTACCAATTTTTCGAGTTCCTAGTAGTTCATACCATTTCGTACCTATTTGCCATTTCGTCTGATTTCGTACCAGTTCGGAACAAATGCTACGATTTGGCCCATATTGTACCAACTCGTACGAGTTCGTACCAGTTCGTACGATTTCGTACTTGTTTGTACCACTTCATAATATTTCGTGTGATTTCGTACCAGTTCGGACCAAATCGTACGATTTGGTCCATATTGTAACCAGACCACCTTCACCAATGCGATTTCCTTGCCTCTTAACACCTTCACCTCATGATCTTCAATTCGCACAGGCATAGTCTCCACCGTGAGATTATCCCGCACCTCCACGTCATCCATGTGAATCACATGAGACGGATCCGAAATGTACTTCCGAAGTTGCGACACGTGAAACACGTCATGCAAATTCGAAAGATTTGGCGGTAAAGCCACTCTATACGCCACATTCCCAACTCTCCCGGAAATCTGATAAGGACCAATGAATCGAGGAGTGAGCTTCTTCGACTTCAAAGCACGGCCAACACCGGTCACTGAAGTGACCCTCAAAAATACATGCTCACCCTCCTGAAACTCTAGATCTTTTCTCCTCTTGTCGTGATAACTTTTCTGACGACTCTCCGAAGCCTTTATCTTTTCACGGATCATCTTTATCTTCTCGGTTGTCTCCCGAACAATTTCAGGTCCAAGCACCACACTCTCTCCAGACTCATACCAACACAGCGGGGTTCTACACTTCCGACCATACAATGCTTCAAAAGGTGCCATCCCGATACTAGAATGGTAACTATTGTTGTACGTGAACTCTATCAGTGGAAAGGTAGGAATCCCACGAACCTCCTTCTTCCAAAACACAAGCCCTCAACAAATCTTCAAATGACTGAATTGTCCTCTCTGACTGACCATCTGTCTGAGGATGATATGCCGAACTCAACCTCAACTTAGACCCTAACTTCTCTTGCAAACTCTTCCAGAAATCTGAAGTGAACCTCGGATCTCTGTCTGAAACAATACTCTTCGGAACACCATGCAACTTCACAATTTCTTTGACATAAACTTCTGCTAACCTCGACACCGGATAAGTGATATTAATAGGAACAAAGTGAGCAGACTTCGTTAGCCTATCAACGATCACCCAAATAGCATCGTGACCTCTAACTGTATTCGGCAATCTCGTCACAAAATCCATCGAAATGCTATCCCACTTCCACTCTGGAATTTCCAACGGTTGCATCAATCCAGCAGGCTTCTGATGCTCCACCTTCGACTTCTGACAAGTCAAACAGGCATACACAAATTGTGCTACATCCCTCTTCATACCATGCCACCAAAACATCTTCTTCAGGTCTTGATACATCTTTGTCGCTCCAGGATGAATACTCAACTTACTTCGGTGACCCTCTTCCAAAATTGTTTTCCTCATTTCTACATCATCCGGAATGCAGATCCTACCACGGAACCTCAACACACCTTGGGAATCCAATTTGAAATCTTCATTCTCAGATTGACCAATCCCATTCATTAAATCCACCAACTTAGCATCTGATTTTTGAGCCTCTCTGATGCTGCCCAGAAAATCATTATCGATCCTTAACATCCCCAGCTTGACACTATGAGGTGTCGTTCTACAAACCAGACTTAGATCTCTGAACTCCTCAATCAACTCTAACTCTTTGACCATCATTGCCGACATATGCAAGGACTTCCGGCTTAAAGCATCAGCCACGACATTAGCTTTGCCCGGATGATAGTTCAAACCGAAGTCATAGTCTTTCAACAATTCCAACCATCTCCCCTGCCTCATATTCAGCTCCTTCTGGTCAAACAAATATTTCAGACTCTTATGATCACTGAACACCTCAAATCTGGAACCATACAAGTAGTGCCTCCAAACCTTCAACACAAAGACTACTGCAGCCACCTCCAAATCATGCATTGGATAATTCTTCTCATGAACCCTCAATTGCCTCGACGCATAAGCAATCACCTTCCCATCTTGCATAAGCACGCCACCTAGACCCATCTTCGAAGCATCACAATACACCACGAACGGTTCTTCCGGTTTTGGCAACGTCAAAACAGGAGACGTCGTCAACCTCTTCTTCAACTCAAGGAAACTTTCCTCACAACGAGCATCCCACACAAAAGCCTTACCCTTACAAGTCAACTGCGTCAACGGAAGGGCCAACTTAGAAAAACCTTCGATGAACCTTCTGTAGTAACCAGCCAACCCTAAGAAGCTTCTAATCTCCGTAACCGACTTCGGACTCTCCCACTGCATCACGGCATCAACCTTAGAAGGATCCACAGCAATACCACTACCAGAAATGATGTTGTAACACCCCAATAAATTCTAACATATAGAATCACCGAAGTGCACTAAATGGCATACATCAGAGTAACTTCCTGTTATTGAAATATTGAACACAACTAAAACTTTTGACAATACATAATATCTGGTTCTCTGAACCTCATAAGCTTTTTGAAAATGCTTAAGTTCCAAAACTTAAGACTTGTACATATCCTGGTGTTCAATACTCAAAACATAAAGTAGCGGAAACGATTTTACAACTTGACAATGAAAGTTATACAATCGGAACATAGAAACAATAAACGGAACAAAGGTCTAAAACATTAAACTAGGTCTTCAATGACTCAAAGAGTCACACCAGCTAACCATGCTTTACCGCCTTTGCTTTCCCCTGTTTCTCTGTAAAAACCACAAATATGAAGGGTGAGATAAACATTATCTCAGTGAGTCCTATCGAGACCCCTTACAACTCTAGCGGTTCATTATGCCTTGTTTTAAACTCGTGGTCCTAAAAGCAACCACGTGGAAATACATTCAGTTCCTGTAACCTTCATGCTCATGGCCCTCCTAAGCGACACATGAAGCATGCAATCTTTGTTCCATGTTTTTAGCATAACACCTCAGTCTACCTATTTTATAGGCATCTCTTGACCTTTTGGTGAACCCATCCCGCTATTTCTAGCAGGGGAAACATTCTTGAGTCTAGGTTTTGGGGCTCATGACTTCCCCTCCCCTAGTATGCTAACCTCTTAGGGTCGTCACCCTTTTTTCCTCTTGTATTTATTATACATTTTCAGTCTGTGTACCCGCAATGGGCTGTTAGTCATTCCAGTCAAGTACCATGTACCATAACAGTCAATTTCAGTGTACAATATCAGTCAAGTATCGTGTGTTATTGTCATTCTTTAACATTTGCACTCTCGCGTTCTCTAAGAGCGGTTTTCCATTTTATTCATAACACACTATTTTTCTATCGAACATGTTCAATCTCATACCATTGTTACCTTTACATTGTTGTGGGACCTTGGGGAATGGATTAGAAGAGGATTGGAATCATTTGGAATGGATAAAAAGGTACTTTGAAATTGAAGGTCAGAAAATCTCACACGACCCGTGCGTGTAGGCGCACAACCCGTGCGTGGTTGAACAGTTTGTAGAAATTTTCCAGGAAGATACGCACGACCCGTGCGACTAAGCGCACGATCCGTGCGTTAGCTACCAGATTTACAGAAAGTTTCAGAGACTTACGCACGACCCGTGCTACTGGGCGCACGATCCGTGCGTAATTTAAAAGTCCAGTTCATGTCGAATCAGATGGAGGCGCACGACCCGTGCCCAGAGGCACACGATCCGTGTGTCTCCATCAGACTCCAGGAAACAGGTTTTTCATGTGTTATTCCATTCCATTCCGATTCCCACTTCCCTTCCGATCGAGACCCAAACTCAAACACGCATTAAAACACAATATTATATCAATCCAATCCAGCACACCCAACAATCAATCAAGCAATTCGTAGTTCAATCACGAGTTTTGGGAAAACGGTTTTTCAATAAAATTCTTTCGATACCAGAAACGTGTGACAATAATTTTCGAAAGTACAGACTCGAAAACACGAACACATTCCCTAAGCGAGTTATAGAACTCACCTATCGTGATGAAAATCATGCAAACACCGAGACTCCGAGAACTCAACCGCTCCGACAATCACGAACTCTCTTCGAATACGCTCCCACAACGAACTCAACTACTCCAAATCGCTTGGACAGCGGCTGATTTTGAATCCTAGTTACCCAAACAACTTCAAACAGCAATCGTGGCAAGAAGATGAGTCTTGGTACTGAACAATGGGTTCTAACAAGGACATGCAATTATTTGGAGCATCAACACTCCATTTTTGAGCTTGGAGCTTCAAAGGTACATAAATGGTGATTTGTGATGAGGAGGGTTGATGGGAGATTTCTGGGCATCAATGTATAGAGGAAGAAAAATGATGAACAATGGTGGTTTTGGATTCAACATGCATGAACAAATGAGGTAGAATCCCTCCCCTCTCTTCTCCACTCTCTCTCTCGAGTCCTCTCCTCCTCCTCCCTATTACTTGCTGTTTTTCATTTTCAGAAAATGAGGGAATGAAGGGTGTTGTAGTGGTTTGGGTCAGCTGAAGGGTAGTCACTTAAGAATGAGAAAAGACTCTTCTACCCTCCCTCATTAGCATTTCATCTAACTCACCACTAATCCAACACTTACCCTTAAGTCTCCATACTTAGCATAAACTATTAATTATGTTTAATCAAAGATGTTATTTATCTATTTGATCCCTGATACTATTTTATAACTAACATAATTATGCTCACTAAACAACTTAACCTCATGCCAATTTAATTAAATCTAATTAGCTAATTAGGGGATGTTACAGATGTGACCCAGAAAACTCCCTTCTGACAATCAGAATTCACACTTAGACAACTTAGCATACAGCCTCTTCTCTCTCAGGACCTCCATTACTAATTTCAAATGCTCTGCATGCTCTTCCTCCGACTTCGAATAAATCAGGATATCGTCAATGAACACAACCACGAACCGATCCAAGTAAGTAAGGAATATACGATTCATGTATTCCATAAATACACCCGGCGCGTTAGTGACACCGAACGGCATCACCGAATACTCATAATGCCCATACCTCGTCCTGAAAGCAGTCTTCTGAACATCTTCGTCCTTCACCTTGATCTGATGATATCCTGATCTCAAATCAATCTTGCTGAACGCTCGAGCACCCACCAACTGATCCATCAAATCGTCTATCCTCGGCAGTGGATACTTGTTCTTAATGGTCGCCTTATTCAGCTACCCATAACCAACACACAACCTCCTGCAACAATCAGCAGCAGCCCAACAACAGCAGCAGCAGCCCAACAACAGCAGCAGCCTCGATCCTCCCAGCCATTTCAACTCACTTGCTGCAAAACAAACAACAGTTAGATGTAACTGACATAACACCATTGTCAGTTGACGCTACGACTGGACAACTTGGCCGGACAGACAGAACTTTTGCTCTGATACCACTAATGTAACACCCCATTTCTACCTCGTAATTTAATTACTAAAAATCAGAGTCTCTTTTTTTTTCTTTAAAAGTCATATTTCAACATGGGATGTCACACATAAATCCACACAAAATCATGCATCGATATGAAATAGTTCTCATCGTCAATAAAAATGCGATACATAGCACATCACAACTTGGGTGAGCTCAAAACGCTCAATTCAACCAACATAATAAAAACTCAGCAACTACGCAGCGGAAAGTGATAAAACAGCAACTACAGCAATCAAATAATTATAAAAACTAAGGTTCATTTCCCCCCACTGAGTGCTACGTATCAGAGCAGACGACCCGACTCAGCTAGCGCAAGTACCTAAGCCTTCACTCGAGATCACCTGCACGTTACCGCATAGGGGTAACATTCAAACAGAAGGGGTGAGTTCATCTAACAATATAATAGTACATATGATAAGTATTATGCTAGAGCTACAACGC
Source organism: Astragalus membranaceus (assembly GCA_039519185.1). Classification (NCBI taxonomy): domain Eukaryota; kingdom Viridiplantae; phylum Streptophyta; class Magnoliopsida; order Fabales; family Fabaceae; genus Astragalus; species Astragalus membranaceus. Next base: position 101,622,721 of record CM076849.1, read on the forward strand.
TATATAAACCACATCGCACATAAAATCAGTCATCACAGCAAGTCATCACAATGTCATGAACATGTATGAAATGCAACCCATCGCAACGGGAGTATGCATGAGGTACCTGTCATCATCGTCAATAAATAGCCTTTATGGCATCATCGTCGCTAAATAGCCTTTATGGCATCATCGTTGTAACACCCCTTTTCTACCCCATAATTTACACGTCATTTATCAAAGTAACTTCTTTTTCGCAAATATTAATTTAACTGGTAGAAAAGAAATGCCACATCGTCATTAACAAAACTCATCAACTGCACCCATCAAGGTTTGTGCAACAAAACACCCGTCATGAAAGTTAAACTCCAACAATCACATCACAGCGGAATAAAACAATAACTCACTAATACCACTCAAACACGTCTCACATCATCGACATAATCATTAAACAATTAGTTAATTACTTAACAAACTTCAACCACGCCCCCTAGGTGTCACAGTATCAGAGAGCGACTCGACAGACATCCCAATAGCTATTAAAGAAGGCAGCAGAACCTTTACTCGCGGTTACCTGCAGCGTTGCCACAATAGAGCAACATTCCAAGCAGAAGGGGTGAGAATTTCAACTAAACATAATCAAGCACATAACAGAGTAATGTGAACAAAACAATCATACAACATCGTCATCACCACCAACATCATCGTCACTGAACACTAACTCAAATCACAATTTTTACCACAAGTCATAAATCATGAACGTGCATGGAATGCAACCCACGCCTGGGCATATGCATGATGGTACCATTCTCGTCATAATTAAGCCACTATGGGCACATTGTCACTGTTTTACGTCAATAAGAGGCCGAAGCCTATTCGTCATAATATGCACATGCTATGAGACACTATGGACACATGTGCCACACCAAATCACTCACCTGGAGTCCTCGTCATCGTCGTCATAAAAACACTCATAGAGTGTACTCGTCATAATCATCACAATTATATCACATCATCATCATAGACACCACATTTAAATTGAGAAAACAACACCTTAACATTTAAGGAAACAGCAGCATTTTTATTTCATCAGCAGCAGCATTTTTATGTTTAAAATATTATTTCCGGACTCTCGGTAAAATTCTGGCACATGCATAAAATTTTTGGCGCATGGGGCAGCGCACAAGGCGCGCCCAGCACCACGCAATACACACACAAGGCGCGCCCAGAGGCAGCGCCCAGTCCACGCGCACAGCAGCGCCACACACACACACACCCACGGGACAACTCCAAAATGACACGTGCAAAAATAAAACCACTCGAGCCAAAATGTTTAAAATTGAATTTGGGCACACAAATGTAAAAGATGGCACGGTAAAATATGCCCAGAATTCGAAGTTTCACCCAAAACACCCCACAGGCGCACACAAGCAACACCCACTGGGACAACTCCAAAATGACACGTGCAAAAATAAAACCACTCGAGCCAAAATGTTTAAAATTGAATTTGGGAACGCAAATGCAAAAGATGGCACGGTAAAATATGCCCAGAATTCGAAGTTTCACCCAAAACACCCCACATGCGCACACAAGCAACACCCACCGGGACAACTCCAAAATGACACGTGCAAAAATAAAACCACTCGAGCCAAAATGTTTAAAATTGAATTTGGGCACGCAAATGCAAAAGATGGCACGGTAAAATATGCCCAGAATTCGAGGTTTCACCCAAAACACCCCACATGCGCACACAAGCAACACCCACCGGGACAACTCCAAAATGACACGTGCAAAAATAAAACCACTCGAGCCAAAATGTTTAAAATTGAATTTGGGCACGCAAATGCAAAAGATGGCACGGTAAAATATGCCCAGAATTCGAAGTTTCACCCAAAACACCCCACATGCGCACACAATGGCCATTTCATCGAGTAGTTTACATGCAGCAGAATTTTTTACACGAAAATCAGCATGATCACATCATAATTCCTTCCCAACCATCATCAAACATCACACACACGAAATTACACATAACAACATCAACAATTCATCAAACAACATCATAATTTATTCAATTCTTCATCAATTTTACACATATTCACCTCAAATCCACATCAACACCAAAAAACCCCACAAAACCCATCACATACTCAATTATATTAAATCGAAACGCTCACCCTTACCTCGAATACGTAAGCTCCTAGCACGAAGAAGATAGTCACGCACGTAAACACCGCAACACGAACGATCTCCTCTTCACGAAAGAAATTGCGAAAACCCCTCCTTTCCTCTTCTCTCCTTCGCGACGGCTCCCTCTCTTCTCACTCTCTCAACTTTCGATTTTTTTTTCTCCACAATGAAACCGTGAGAGGGTTTCATCTAACCCCTGGGGTTTAAGCTGTGGGCCTTTCACGCGTTGGGCTCACAGCTACACCCTCACCACTACTCGTTCCCACTCCTACACAAAACATGATATTTCCCTCCTAATTAATTAAATTACGCTTCAACTAAAAAATTAATAATTCTATTTAAATAAATTGATTAAATTAATTAAATTATTTTCGGGGTGTTACAATCGTCACTTGTTTATGGACATGAGATGTATGAGACACCATGACATGCACCAGAGACAGTCCCATACAAGCACAGTCAACTTAACGACCCATCACTTACTAATTTGCCAATGAAAGGCATATCACCTGTCAAGTTATCGTCACACATACATTTTCCACTAACATTCATCGTCATTAACATCATCGTCACTAATAGCCTTTATGGCATCATCGTCACTTATAAAACCACAGCTTTTATTCATCATCAATACCATCGTCAATCAAAGTAATAGCCACTAGGGGCATTATCGTCAAAAACATCAACACATCATTATTGACACCAGGACACTAATATTACCGATTACATCAAAAGGTTTAACTTCAGCTCACGAAACCAAATAGGACACCAAAAAGGGTTTTAAACACCGAAATAGTTTTACAACGCCAACAACAACGACCAACGGGGACAGCCACTTGAGGAGCCCAGAAACTGTCAGAAAAATAATAATTTTTACCTTAAAATAGAAAATACAGGTAGAAAACTGAATAAGCTTCACAACGCACTTTGAAGCACTTAAAACGGACACCCGAGTCAAAAGATATGTCAAAAACAAAACCGGGAAAAATTTGGGGAACATCCTGAAAATGGCGCCCAGGCACTGGGCGCCGAACAGGCAACACGCTGGGAACTGGCCAGCAACAGAAACTGGCGCCCTTGGCGCCCAGGCAACACAGAAAACTGGCGCAGCCACGGAAAACTGGCGCAGCAACACAAACTGGCGCCCTTGGCGCCCCTGCGCCAAGACACAGCGCGCAACACACAGAAATCTGGCGCCCATGGCGCCCCTGCGCCAAGACAGCGCGCAACACCCAGACACAGGCGCCCAGGCACAGGGCGCCAAGGCGCCCTTGCGCCAAGACACAGGATCACGCACCCACGCACACAGCAACACTCACACACACCTTGGCACACGGCGCCCATGCACTGGGCGCCAAAAACAGAATGGCAACAACTTGGCACACGGCGCCCACACCCAGGGCGCCAAACACAAGAACACAGACACATCACACTGGCACACAGGGACACTCCCAGACACGGCGCCCAGGCACTGGGCGCCAAAAGCAGCAACAGAACACGCGGCCAGCACAGACAGGCACGACGCCCAGGCACAGGGCGCCATTTCCTGCGACACACACACACCACACGCAACACACGGCGCCCATGCATAGGGCGCCTAAAACAGAATATGCACTAGACATCAAACGCAACACAATTGGCCACGGCGCCCATGCACAGGGCGCCAAAAACAGCACCACGCCCAAACACCCAAACGCAACATCCTTGGCCACGGCGCCCATGCACAGGGCGCCAAAACAGAATCACAACCACGCCCAGCAAATGGCGCCCAGCGCCAGGGCCCCAAATTTAGCACACAACACATGACAATGGCAACAACAATGACACTTGTGGCGCCTAGGACTTGAACAACGACGCAACCAAATTTATCAAACACCTCATGTACGACCATGACAACATCAAAACACCAATTTCACAACAACCATCATCAAAACACCAATTTCACAATAACCATCATCAAAACATCAATTTCTTAATAACCATTATCAAAGCATCAAAGATTTCAATCAACTACAAATTCAAACAAATCAAGCAAGGTCATGGCAACATAGGTCTAAGCCCCCACCCTAATACCCATCATACCCACCATTATAGTGAAAGAGAGATCTCACCCTTACCTTAATTCTTAGGAATAGAAGACCCTGGGAGAAATCACCAACAGTAACCACAGCAACACAGCTTCTCTTCTCTGCTCCTTGATTCGCGAAATCTCCCTTCTTCTCTTCTCTTGATATCGCCGCCCCTCCTTCTCTCTTTCTCTCCTCTTCGCAATTTCTTTTCTTTTTACACAAATGAGCCAAACCCTAAATTTTAGGTTTAAATATGCGCCTAGCTAGTGGGCTTGGATCACGGGCTTCCTTAAGCCCGATCACTAACGCCATCACCTAAAACCCAAATACACACCTCTCAATCCAACATTAATATAATTACACCAATTAAATAAATGAATAAATAAATAAATAATTGAATAGCTAAATATTTAATTAAATAATTTAATTAAATATTTGGGCGTTACAAAGCACACTAACGTCATCAACGTCACTCTTCAGTAAAGAGACGTTTTCTTTCTTGTCATGATAGCACTTGAGTGCGCCGTCACATTAATGGCCACGTTTTGCTATGGGAACTGCCATATTCCATCACCTCCATCACTTCTGCAACTGCTATGCATGTTTCCAAGTAACTGCCATCATTGTTTTTACCCCCTTTTTTTTATTTGCGTGTATAACAGGTATAAATAAGATTTTTCTTTTTCTATCTTCCTTTTTTACCTCTCTCTCTGCTTCTGCGAATTTTTCTTTCTCTTCTTCTTGCGATAAACTACTCTCCACAGAACCTCCATTGACACATCAGGAAAACCTTTAACACCCCTTCTCCTTACGATTCAACATACGAATTGCTGTATTTTCCTTCAATGGCTTCACAATCCAACGTTTCTAACGTGCAAGCCTCTGGAACCCTTTCTGCTCCAAAACACGTGGCTGAAACTGATTTTGCTGTTGAGAGAGCTCACATACAGAAATCTCAGGTACTCATTCCTTCTCCTCCACCTAATAAGTATGCATTTCTTGGCCCACTTCCAGAAACACAAGTTGATTCTCCAAAGCTCCAAGAAATTTTCCCTAGTTATCACAAGTATGAACCTAGGATTTTCACCAAAGGGCCATATGTTATGGATTTTATGAATACCCCTAACAGAGTCTTTAGATCTTCCCCACCTGTCGAGTGGGAGTCCAATATCAATTGGCTTGATAAGATTGAGTCGAAGAAGGCTGAAACTTGGAAAGATTTAGGTATCTTTGACCTAATTCAACTGTCTAAATATGGGCCAAAATATCAAAGCCCAATGCTCATTGCTGCGCTCCATTTTTGGGAGTTAACTACCAACAGCCTTCACCTTAAGTGTGGCATGCTCACTCCTACTCTTTTGGATGTAGCTGCCATCACTGGTCTTAAGCCTACGGGTGAAACCTTCAAACCCAACAGTACTGGCACTAAATACCAGTTTGACTTCAAGCGCGCCACCTACAATGGATATATTGAAGACCATCACATCACTGATAGTGTAGAAGTTTCTAACACAGAGCACATTGCTTTCCTCACTTTATGGCTTTCTTCCCATGTCTTCTGTTCTTTGTCACTTCAAGTGGCAAAAATGTTTATCAATTTAGCCATTCAAATTCATGAAGGTCGAGACATCTGCCTTAGCAAATTAATTTTAGGGAATCTCTATGAAGCTTTAGGACAAGGCTCTTTTAGTCTAAAAGGGCTTGAACCCAAAGCCAAATTCTTAGTTTCAGGATCCATCTGGCTTTTCCAATTGTGGCTTATTGCCACATTTGAGTCGAAACTTAAGTATTATATTCCTGAAGACTGTGTCGAAACGGTTAACCAAAGAAGGGTCGAAGGGATAAGACTTGCACTCCTAAGACCAAGGGAAATTGGGCAACCTATAGAGCAACTATTTTCAGAAACCTTCAACATGTTTTTGAATTGTAATACATTGCTCCTTCGATGGCACCTTTTGCTATCAGGATTTATGGACCAGAATGGTTCACAAAAGGATTTCCTGCTACTTCTCTTGTGGATGAAGAGAAAACTAATCAGATATGGCAAGCATTCCTAACTCCCACTTTCCTATCGACGAGAATCTCTACCAGTAGATCTAAGACTTCTTTTGTAATAGAGGGGTACCTACCAAATTTAGTTGCAAGACAATTTGGGCTATGTCAGCCTCGACCTAGTCCTTTGTATAAAGTGAAGAAAGACTTAACGCATCCTGAAAATGAAAAGGATTTTTGGCAACATCTCGACAACGTTGTTAAACAAGCCCCTACCTTTGTTCCCATTGTGTTCGAACCATGTTTTGCTTGCACAAAGGAATTTTCTAAATGGTGGAGACAATATGTTGCACCCCGAAAAATCCGGTTGGGATTTCTCGATGTACAGCGTGGAAGATAAATGAAGCCGCCATCAATATTTTAGTTTTTAGACGAAAACATTGAAAAAACGTCTTTTTATACAAGGCGGGTGGTCTTTTCGAAATCAGGAGATGTAGGTTCGGGGGTCGGTTAGACACGGGGAAGGTATAAGCACCCCGCATCTCCTTTCTACCGAAAGGGAACCATTAATTTGATGTGTGGTTTCGACAAAATTTGATTTGAAACGATGTTCTATTTCTTTTCGTTTTTTCTTTTTTATTTGAGAAAAGCGTTCGGAAAGAAGACGGGGAAAAGAAAGATTTTTTTTGGTATTTTTTTTTTGAAAAGGGTGCTTGACGGGATGTGGCCCGCTCCTACGTATCCTCTGATGCAATGAGGAAATCAAAGCTACGTAGTTCTCCTAGGTCGAGAAACTTTGGGTGTGTTGGTGTCTTTTATTGCAGGGGTTCTCGGGTCTGAACTGTACAGTCCACTAACCCTAAAACATAGACATCCCCGCCCGTACAGGCGACGTGCCCCTTACTTATCGAAAAGTGATTTGAATTACTAAAAAAAAAGATTTGCTGTGAGATTGGTAGTTTTTGCTCGAGCAAGTATCTTAGGCTCGCACGAGCTGTACAACTCGCTAATCCTAGGACTCTAACCAATGTCGAACGTACATCCGAATCGGTTCCTCACTCATTTTTGAAAAGGGGTAAAGTTGTTAATTATCTGTTTTAATTCTCATAAGTATCCCGAGATGTTTGAGTTGTACAACTCCGATCTTAGGACGCTAGACAACATCGGCCGTACGTCCGACTTGCCTCTTTATGAGTTTTCAAAAGGTTGATTATTGATCTAAAAAGAAATTGATTAATTTGTGAAGACAATTAGTGAAGCATTGGATTTTGGAATATCATTTGGAAAAGGATTGATTAGAGGGGAGAGGAAGAGAATTCGAGGGTGGCTTTGACCACAAAAGAAAAGAAAGTAGAATCTTCAATCAACTTTCAAGTCAAAACCAAAATGCAATACTTACCAAATTGCAAGAAAAATAATCAATAATGGGACCACAAGCATAAGCATTTCCATTTACAACAATTGTACACAAGAATGACCTTGAGTCATCAACAATTAATGGCATGAATATATGAGACCAAAAACAACCAAATAAGTTGCCAAGAAAGGAACTTAAGGAAACATTGCGAAAGCTTGGTTCGGATTTTAGGCATTAGGCACAAGTTAAAAGTATTTGGTAATCCTTGACACTTGTTAACAATGCTCAATGCATAAGTGTCTAGTCACTTTACCAAATTAACATTAAAGCATAGATAAAAGTTAAATCACTTTCAAGTGATCCTCAACATTTTAAAATGGTGCTAGAAAACACATGTTGATTCATCTCACGAATCATCTGTTGACCAAGAGACTTCAAACACAAGAGGGGGGGTGAATTGTGAATTTAAAAAATAGCACTTAAAATTAAACTCTTAAAAAGATTTTGATCAAATAAAGTGCTTAAGAGAGTTTGAATTGAAATAACAATAATAAGACAATGAAAATAACTTGCAAGGAAATTAAAGAGATGAAGGGATAGAAGATGACACAAAGAGATTTATACTGGTTCGGCCAAACCACAGGCCTACGTCCAGTCCCCGAGGAATGCTCCAAGGGATTTCAACTAATCACTAGCTTTCAAAACAGGTTAAGCTAGAAACCTTTACAACAAGAGAACTTACAATACCGGGATATCACCTCCCTATGTAAAACCTTTAAAACCTAGAGATATCACCTCTCTAGAAAACACCAAGAGATATCACCTCTCTTGAATACCTTGGGATCACACCCAACAGATGAGAAGAAAAAGATTTGATAGCACACTCAGTAGTGTGGATAAAACAAGTTGAAGCACAGTAATACAATATCAAACTATGTGAAATATAAAGCTCTCAAAATAAAATATATGCAAGTGAAAGAGTAGTATGAGAGTGATGAGAAAAATAATAGATCTCAGATGCAAGAGTGAGTCGTGGATTGAAAGTGAAGATTGAGGCTGCTATTTATAGGCGTATAGAAAATATGACCGTTGAGTGAAATAAAGAATTGTAGAAATCGATTGTGTGCCTGATTTGCCTAAGATGGATAATCGATTTCATGCTTGATTAGATCTAGGATAAGGAATCGATTATGCATTTAGTTAAATCATGAAAGAATCGATTCTTTGCTTTGTTAAACCATGAGAATCGATTTGTGAGTCTCAAAAGGAAAGGAAAGGAATCGATTATGAAGTAGAATAAAAAGGAGAAGGAATCGATTCTTAAGCGAAATGAAAAGGAAAGGAATCGATTCATGTTTTAACATATGATTTAAAATCGATTCTTGGCCTTTTGAGAGAGCTTGAAAATCGATTTTATGTTTCAACATATGATATAAGAAATCGATTCTTGGCTTTTTGAGAGAGCTTGAAAATCGATTTTATGCTTTAACATATGATATAAGAAATCGATTCTTGGCTTTTTGAGAGAGCTTGAAAATCGATTTTATGGCCAATAGAAAATACTATATGCATGCATGGGATTTGTCCTATTCAATTATGCATGCATGGGATTTGTTTAAAAATATTTTCATGCAAAATTATTTATATGAAAAACATTTGTGAGTGTGTGATTTATATTTGAGAGCTTTATTTTCACTTACAATAATGTCCTAAACACACACAACAGTAAAATAATTCTTGACTGTCGCTTGATTGCATTTTTCCGCTTTTTGCAGTCTTGATCTTTTTGCCCTTCTTTTGTCAATCATCAAAACCTGATTATTCCTGTCAAGGCATATATTCACATTCTCCCCCTTTTTGATGATGACAAACATCATTAGGAGGGATTTGCTCAAAGAAAGGGTTAGAATAGAAATATTTTGAAACAGTGTATATATCAGAGATAAGCGCAGATTATACTCTCCCTTTCTATATGCAAACATTTAAAGAATACTCCCCCTGAAACATGCAAATCACATAACTCTCCCCCTTTTGGCATATCAAAAAGCGGGAAAAATAAATAAATCATGTCAAGGCATATATTCCAATGATAAGTGAAAAACAATTTACAATATTTTCAAAAGCCTCATTTTGGAACTCACCACCGTGATTACTCGGATAAATGCAATGATCTTATCAAATTTTCGAAAAGCATCAAAAGCGTCGTTTTTATGAAAAAATAAACAAGGTCCATGTATAGCGAGAGTAATAACGAGTGCATAGTAATCATAAGACAAGTATAAGAATCAAGCACAACCTTATTACCTTTGTTGCACAGATGACTACTACTTAGCAAGTTATGCTTCAAGCCTTCAACTAACAGTGCATTTTCAAAACAGGATTTGGTTTCTTACCAATAGTGCCGACGCCACTAATTTTACCTTTTGTATTGTCACAATAAAACACAAGTCCGCTTCTTTTGGAGCTAAATGAGAGAACTTCTCTTAGTCTCCTATCATGTGCTTTGAACAGCCGCTATCTAGATACCACTTTGAGCTTTTGGCTTTCAAGCACACCTACAACGCAAGATCAATTTTTGGCTTTTGGTACCCAAATCATCTTGGGTCCTTTTGGGTTAGTCTTGGGAATTGTGCCCTTTGGAATCCACTTCCATTTGTCATTCATATCAATATTCTTTCTTGCATTACAAATAGAAGATGTATGACCTTTTCTACCACAATAATAACATTTTGTAAAAGGGCTACTAGAAGTTATGTTGGGACTAAAAAACTTTTTGAAAGATTTTTCATGATTCTTTGGTTGATAGCCCAAACCGGCTTTATCATAAGTTCCCCTTTGATTTCCCAAAATGATATTAAGATTGTCTCTTCCCATGGTGAATTTTGCAAGAGTGTTGTGCAAATCATTGACTTTGTTTTTCAAAACATTGCACTCTTCACATTTGAAAGTACTATCCTTTTTATTTTCTTAAGAGTTGCACGAGGAGACCTCACTTACAGAAATTTGTTTCTCTTTAAGAATTTCTATTTCCTTGTTTAAAGTTTCGATTTTAGATTGAAGAGAGGAAATAGTTTTCTTTGAAGTGGAAACAATTTTTCTAAGCTTACTTGACTCATTATTTAATTCTTCACAAATACTAATCAACTCATCATAAGTTAAATCAAGTTCAGTTTCAACGGAGTTTACCTCATCTTCCTCATGCTTTGCCATGAGACATAGTTTTGCTACCTCTTCTTCAGATTCATCGGATGACTCCATGTCATTTTCATCCCAAGCGATATACGCCCTTTTTCCTTTTGATTTCTTTCGAAGATCTCTATGTTTTTGACTTTGAGGACAATCCGGCTTTATGTGCCCCTTCTTACCACATTTATAACATGTTGGATTGAAGGAAGTTCCTTCCCCATTTTTGCTTTGAGGATTTGGTTTACCTTTACATCTCATGAACTTTTTGAACATTCGAACCATTTTACTCATGTCTTCATCACTTTCATTGGAGCTGTCATAATCTTCCGTGTCACTTTCTTTGGCACATGCTTTTAGAGCAAGTCCTTTCTTTTTCTTTTCACCTTCCTCGCTTTCAGTTAGTCGATTCAGTTCGAGCTCGTGTTCCTGCAATTTTCCAAACAGAGTAGTTAAGTCCATAGAGGATATGTCTCTTGATTCCGAGATAGCCGTCACTTTGGGTTGCCAATTTCTATTTAGGCATCGTAGCACTTTATTGGTCAAATCCGCATTTTCGAAGGATTTTCCAAGGCCTCTGAGATGGTTAACTATGTGGATGAAACGTTTGTTTAGTTCTTGGATGGTTTCACCCGGTTTCATCTTAAATAGTTCATACTCATGAGTTAATGTGTTCATTCTAGCCCTTTTGACCTCGGTAGTACCTTCATGGGTCACTTGAAGGGCGTCCCACATTTCCTTGGCGGTTTTACAATTTGATACGCGATAGAACTCATCGATGCTTAAAGCAGTTGTGATGATGTTCTTAGCTTTCAAATTGTATTGAACCTTTTCTTTTTCCTCTTTGGTCCAAAGAGATCTAGGTTTGTTCACCATTTCATCATTGACAAGATGAGTGGGAACAAATGGACCATTTATGACAGCATCCCAAATATCACAATCTACTCCCTCAATGAAAATTTTCATTCTTGTTTTCCAATAATCATACCCTTCACCATTGAAAGATGGGGGTCTGTTTAAGGAGTCATTTGAAGTCATCTTGCCTCTTGAGACAGTTAGTCTTGACCAAGAGTCTAGCTCTGGTACCACTTGTTGACCAAGAGACTTCAAACACAAGAGGGGGGGTGAATTGTGAATTTAAAAAATAGCACTTAAAATTAAACTCTTAAAAAGATTTTGATCAAATAAAGTGCTTAAGAGAGTTTGAATTGAAATAACAATAATAAGACAATGAAAATAACTTGCAAGGAAATTAAAGAGATGAAGGGATAGAAGATGACACAAAGAGATTTATACTGGTTCGGCCAAACCACAGGCCTACGTCCAGTCCCCGAGGAATGCTCCAAGGGATTTCAACTAATCACTAGCTTTTAAAACAGGTTCAGCTAGAAACCTTTACAACAAGAGAACTTACAATACCGGGATATCACCTCCCTATGTAAAACCTTTAAAACCTAGAGATATCACCTCTCTATAAAACACCAAGAGATATCACCTCTCTTGAATACCTTGGGATCACACCCAACAGATGAGAAGAAAAAGATTTGATAGCACACTCAGTAGTGTGGATAAAACAAGTTGAAGCACAGTAATACAATATCAAACTATGTGAAATATAAAGCTCTCAAAATAAAATATATGCAAGTGAAAGAGTAGTATGAGAGTGATGAGAAAAATAATAGATCTCAGATGCAAGAGTGAGTCGTGGATTGAAAGTGAAGAGTGAGGCTGCTATTTATAGGCGTATAGAAAATATGACCGTTGAGTGAAATAAAGAATTGTAGAAATCGATTGTGTGCCTGATTTGCCTAAGATGGATAATCGATTTCATGCTTGATTAGATCTAGGATAAGGAATCGATTATGCATTTAGTTAAATCATGAAAGAATCGATTCTTTGCTTTGTTAAACCATGAGAATCGATTTGTGAGTCTCAAAAGAAAAGGAAAGGAATCGATTATGAAGTAGAATAAAAAGGAGAAGGAATCGATTCTTAAGTGAAATGAAAAGGAAAGGAATCGATTCATGTTTTAACATATGATTTAAAATCGATTCTTGGCCTTTTGAGAGAGCTTGAAAATCGATTTTATGTTTCAACATATGATATAAGAAATCGATTCTTGGCTTTTTGAGAGAGCTTGAAAATCGATTTTATGCTTTAACATATGATATAAGAAATCGATTCTTGGCTTTTTGAGAGAGCTTGAAAATCGATTTTATGGCCAATAGAAAATACTATATGCATGCATGGGATTTGTCCTATTCAATTATGCATGCATGGGATTTGTTTAAAAATATTTTCATGAAAAATTATTTATATGAAAAACATTTGTGAGTGTGTGATTTATATTTGAGAGCTTTATTTTCACTTACAATAATGTCCTAAACACACACAACAGTAAAATAATTCTTGACTGTCGCTTGATTGCATTTTTCCGCTTTTTGCAGTCTTGATCTTTTTGCCCTTCTTTTGTCAATCATCAAAACCTGATTATTCCTGTCAAGGCATATATTCACATCATCAACCAATTGAACAAATTAATAACCCAAAACATCACGTTTACAAGCCCCAAAAATCAGCATTCTCAATTCGACATAAGCATAAACTTGCATTTATTGATTGAAAATTAAAAGCAAGTTGAGTCACTTGTAGTAATCCTCATCACTTAGGGTTGAATCACACCTAGCAATCCTCTCACTTTGAGAAAAGTGCACTAGGCACTAGTGAGAATCAACTTGCCTATCATCAACATTTTACAATGAGCAAATTAAAACAAGACTTAAATAAAAGAGCACATAAACAAAGTTGAATCACCTCTAGCAATCATCAACTACTTAACATAAAGTGCACAAAGCACAAGTAGGAATCATCTTGCTAGATCATCAACAAATTAACAATAAGCACATTAAAATAAGACTAGATAAGAGGACACATAAACAAAGTTGAATCACATCTAGCAATCTTCTCACTTGAAGAAAAGTGCACTAGGCACTAGTGAGAATCAACTTGCTAGATCATCAACACATTATTTGCAAATGAAATATGTTGAAAATAACATTTAATGCCAAAATCAAATACCAATGCCAAGGTTGCACATCATCAAGCAAAGAGGAACAACAAAATTAGCACAAGCATGGATTCACATTTTATTTTACAAAAAAAAGAAATTAACACAAAATAACATGAAACCAATTATTCAAGGGTGAGAGGCTCCTTAAACACCCAAGCCTCCCTAAGTGCTTGTCAATAGTGTTTAAGGCTCCTCTCACCAACAACAACAAACTACATTTTAAACAAAATAATGGTGATATGCGAAATGAAGAGTGAAGGGGAAAATGGTTTTAATGCAAAAATGTTGAAGATGAAGCAAAGGTTTTAGGGTATACCTTAGATCCTAGCTAGATTATGCAAGAAATAGAGATCAAGAACACAAATCAACCAAGGACACCAACAAAGAAACCACGCCCCAAAATGAAGATCACTTGATCAAAGTTCTTGAGTTTTAGTGGAGAATGGAAGTAGTATGTGAGAGAAGGATGAAGGGGAGATGGATTGGTGGTGTTTTGATGAAGAAAAATGAAATAAATGGGGGAGAGGGAGAGGGTGAGGGTTACGCATATGAGAGGGAAGGGATGAGAGGAGAGTGATGTGCTAATTTTAGTGTAGGAGAGAATGAGCCAAAAGTTGTGATGTGTGGAAAATGAAAGGGTATTTATAGGATTGGTGAAGAGCTAGGGTCAAAATGGTAATTAAACAATAAAAGGGAATTAATATTCAGCTGAAAATAAAATAATTAAACTTGGGCACCAAGCAAAGGGGTCACTTTGGTCATTGTTCTTGAGAGGTGCACTAGGATTGAACTTTGATTTTGAATGGAGGGTTGTCACTTATCACATGGATTGAGGGTGAAGAGAAAACACAAAATGGAGAGTATGGAGAGTGGGGGCGAAAGTTAGAGGAAAGAAAAAGAAAAGAAAAAAAAAAATTCTTATTTTGGAAGAGATATTTTAAGTGAGGTAGGGTTAAGGGCATTTTAGGGAAGAATTGTGACCAAAGAGGGAAGTTTGTGTTTGCTTAGGAATAGGTTAGTGTAAGTGGGTGAAGTAATTTACCAAAGAGGGCAATGATTACAAAATGGAGAGAGAGAGAGAGAGAGAGAGTATGCGAAATCATGGGGAGAGGAGGGAAGGAAAAAAACTTGTTTTTGGTATTTTGTCTTATTGAGGACACTTCCTTTTTTTTTGTTTTTTAAATTGAAATTTTTGGGCATGGGAAATAATGGGAATGCAACTATTGAAAATGTGTTACATGTTTTTTTTTGGGCACCATAAAATATTCCTTCTACTCACCCATGACAATAAAAATTGTCACTTAAAAATTGAGGAATATTTAATGGTCCCTTTTTTATTTTTCTATGCACTAAAAATGGAAAAATACATTTTTAATTATTTTTGACTAGGGTTTTCTTTCTAAAAATTGTACAAAAATTATCCTTGATAGAATAAAAATGTACTTTTTGTGGATGTGCATTTTTTGCGAGAAAATCATCATTTTGCGAAAAATGACCAAAATGCCCTTTTTGACCCTAAAACCCTAATTTGCCTAAAAAGTGTATTCCAAACCTAAAAATGATTTTAAAGACCTTGGAATGCATGTTAAGTGGCTTGTTCTGAAAAAATATCCTTTATTTGCGAAATGACTAAAACACCCTTTTGCACTGAAAAACCCTAAATTGTCCAAAAGTACATTCCAACTCCAAAAATGATTTTAGAAACTTTGAAATGACTTCTATAACTCTAAATGCAATGCATGATGCTGTTTTCTCTTAGTTATTTATTTTTTGGCAAAAATTAGGGTTTTGACCTAAGCCGGACAAAATTGGGGTATGACAGCTGCCCCTCTTTATCTGGATTTTAACGAGGAATATGGATTGGCTGAAACATATTCCGAGGCAAAATAGAGATAAAGAATTCAGGAATTATACCGATTTTGTCTCCTTAGGTAAAAACCCGAATTTTCCCATTTTTTCTTTTCTCATTTTTTGTTTTTGTTGATGTCAGATGAAAAATGCAATATGCATGCAAAAACAGATTAGATTTTTTTGAATCACCACTTGGCGTGCTAATATAAAAACAACGATTTGTGAGTTTAACACTTGGCGTGCAAAAGCAGGAAATAAAGCGGTAAAGAACGCGGTAAAGAAAGCAGTAAAGAAGGAGCACTGAGGGCTCAGGATGAGTGCGGAGGGCTCACCATTTCGTGTGATTTCGTACCAGGTCAGACCAAATCGTACGATTTGGCCCATATTGTATAAACTAGTACGATTTCAAACCATTTTTTCGAGTTCGTACTATTCATACCATTTCGTACGATTTCGTACCTGTTCGTAATAGTTTCGACCAAATCGTACAAATTTGGCCCATTTTGTACAAACTCGTACGAGTTAGTTCCATTTTTTACGAGATCGTACCAGTTCGTACAATTTCGTACCTATTTGTACCATTTCACACCATTTCGTATGATTTCGTACCAGTTCGGACCAAATCGTATGATTTGGACCTTACTGTATAAAACGGTACGATTTCGTACCATTTTTAAGAGTTCGTACTAGTTCATACCATTTCGTTCGATTTCGTACCTGTTAATACCATTTCGTGGGATTTCGTACCAATTCGGACCAAATCGTACGATTTGGCCCATATTGTACATACTCGTACGAGTTCATACCTTTTTTTCGAGTTCGTACCAGTTCGTTCGATTTCGTACCTGTTTGTTCCATTTCGTATGATTTCGTACCAGTTCGGACCAAATCGTACGATTTGGCCCATGTTGCAAAAACTGGTACAATTTCGTACCATTTTTTTAACATCGTACAAGTTCATACCATTTCGTACGATTTCGTACTTTTTCATACCATCTCGTGTCATTTCTTACCAGTTCGGACCAAATTGTACGATTTGGCCCATATTGTACATACACGTATGAGCTCGTACCAGTTCGTCACTATTTGTACCATTTCGTGTGATTTCGTACCAGTTCGGACCAAATCGTACGATTTGGCCCATATTGTACATACTCGTACGAGTTCGTACCAGTTTGTACTATTTCGTACCTGTTTGTACAATTTCATACCATTTCTTGTGATTTCATACCAATTCAGAGCAAATCGTACGATTTGGCCCATATCGTACAAACTCATACCAGTTCAGACAAAATTGTACAATTTGGCCCATATTGTATAAACTGGTACGATTTCGTACCATATTTTTGAGTTCGTACTAGTTCATACCATTTCGTACGATTTTGTACTTGTTCATAACATTTCGTGTAATTTCGTACCAGTTCAGACCAAATTGTACAATTTGGCCCATATTTTACATGCTCGTACGAGCTCGTACGATTCCGTACCTGTTTGTTCCATTTCATGCCATTTCGTGTGATTTTGTACCAGTTCTGACCAAATCGTAAGATTTGGCCCATATTGTACTAACTTGTACGAGTTCGTACCAGTTCGTACGATTTCATTCCTGCTTGTACAATTTCATACCATTTCGTGTGATTGCGTACCAGTTCGGACCAAATCGTACGATTTGGCCCATATTGTACAAACTCGTACCAATTTGTACGATTTCGTACCTGTTTCTACCATTTCATACCATTTCGTATGATTTCGTACAGGTTCGCTCCAAATCGTACGATTTGGCCCTTATTGTATAAACTGGTACGATTTCGTACTAATTTTTCGAGTTCGTAGTAGTTCATACCATTTCGTACCTATTCATACCATTTCGTCTGATTTCGTACAAGTTCGGAACAAATGGTACGATTTGGCCCATATTGTACCAACTCGTACGATTTCATACTAGTTCGTACGATTTCGTACCTGTTTGTACCATTTCATACCATTTCGTGTGATTTCGTACCAGTTCGGACCAAATCGTACGATTTGGCACATATTGTACAAACTCGTACAAGTTCATACTAGTTCGTACGATTTCGTACCTGTTTGTACCATTTCATACCATTACGTGTGATTTTGAACCAGGTCGGCCAAATCGTACGATTTGGCCCATATTGTATAAACTAGTACGATTTCGAACCATTTTTTCAAGATCGTACTATTCATACCATTTCGTATGAATCCGTACCCGTTCATAATAGTTTCGACCAGATCGTACAATTTGGCCCATTTTGTACAAACTCGTACGAGTTCGTACCATTTTTTACGAGATCGTACCAGTTCGTACAACTTCGTACCTGTTTGTACCATTTCACACCATTTAGTATGATTTCGTACCAGTTCGGACCAAATCGTACGATTTGGCACTTATTGAATAAAATGGTTCGACTTCGTACCATTTTTTTGAGTTCGTACTAGTTCATACCATTTCGTACCTGATAATACCATTTCGTGGGATTTCCTACCAATTCGGAAGAAATCATACGATTTGGCCCATATTGTACATACTCGTACGAGTTCATACCATTTTTTCGAGTTCGTACCAGTTCGTACGATTTCGTACCTATTTGTACCATTTCATACCATTTCGTATGATTTCGTACCAGTTCGTACGATTTCGTACCTATTTGGCCCATATTGTACATGCTCGTACGAGCTCGTACGATTCCGTACCTGTTTGTTCCGTTTCATGCCATTTCGTGTGATTTTGTACCAGTTCTGACCAAATCGTACGATTTGGCCCATATTGAACAAACTTGTACGAGTTCGTACCAGTTCGTACGATTTCATACCTGCTTGTACAATTTCATACCATTTCGTGTGATTTCGTACCAGTTCGGACCAAATCGTACGATTTGGCCCATATTGTACAAACTCGTACCAGTTCGTACGATTTCGTACCTGTTTCTACCATTTCATACCATTTCGTATGATTTCGTACAAGTTCGGACCAAATCATACGATTTGTCCCTTATTGTATAAACTGGAACGATTTCGTACCAATTTTTCGAGTTCGTAGTAGTTCATACCATTTCGTACCTATTCATACCAATTCGTCTGATTTCGTACCAGTTCGGAACAAATGCTATGATTTGGCCCATATTGTACCAACTCGTACGAGTTCGTACCAGTTCGTACGATTTCGTACCTGTTTGTACCACTTCATAACATTTCGTGTGATTTCGTACCAGTTCGGACCAAATCGTACGATTTGGTCCATATTGTACAAACTCGTACGAGTTCGTAGTAGTTCGTACGATTTCGTACCTGTTTGTACCATTTCATACCATTTCGTGTGATTTCGTACTAGGTCGGACCAAATCGTACGATTTGGCCCATATTGTATAAACTAGTACGATTTCAAACCATTTTTTCGAGTTCGTACTATTCATACAATTTCGTACGGTTTCGTACCTGTTCGTAATAGTTTCGACCAAATCGTACAATTTGGCGCATTTTGTACAAACTCGTACGAGTTGGTTCCTTTTTTTACGAGATCATACCAGTTCGTACAATTTCGTACCTATTTGTACCATTTCACACCATTTCGTATGATTTCCTACCAGTTCGGTCCAAATCGTATGATTTGGCCCTTACTGTATAAAATGGTACGATTTCGTACCATTTTTAAGAGTTCGTACTAGTTCATACCATTTCGTTCGATTTCGTACCTGTTAATACCATTTCGTGGGATTTCGTACCAATTCGGACCAAATCGTACGATTTGGCCCATATTGTACATACTCGTACGAGTTCATACCATTTTTTCGAGTTCGTACCAGTTCGTTCGATTTCGTACCTGTTTGTTCCATTTCGTATGATTTCGTACCAGTTCGGACCAAGTCGTACGATTTGGCTCATGTTGCAAAAACTGGTACAATTTCGTACCATTTTTTTAACATCGTACTAGTTCATACCATTTCGTACGATTTCGTACTTTTTCATACCATCTCGTGTCATTTCTTACCAGTTCGGACCAAATTGTACGATTTGGCCCATATTGTACATACACGTATGAGCTCGTACCAGTTCGTCACTATTTGTACCATTTCGTGTGATTTCGTACCAGTTCGGACCAAATCGTACGATTTGGCCCATATTGTACATACTCGTACGAGTTCGTACCAGTTTGTACTATTTCGTACCTGTTTGTACAATTTCATACAATTTCTTGTGATTTCATACCAATTCAGAGCAAATCGTACGATTTGGCCCATATCGTACAAACTCATACCAGTTCAGACAAAATTGTACAATTTGGCCCATATTGTATAAACTGGTACGATTTCGTACCATATTTTTGAGTTCGTACTAGTTCATACCATTTCGTACGATTTTGTACTTGTTCATAACATTTTGTGTAATTTCGTACCAGTTCGGACCAAATTGTACAATTTGGCCCATATTGTACATGCTCGTACGAGCTCGTACGATTCCGTACCTGTTTGTTCCATATCATGCCATTTCGTGTGATTTTGTACTAGTTCTGACCAAATCGTACGATTCGGCCCATATTGTACAAACTTGTACGAGTTCGTACCAGTTCGTACGATTTCATACCTGCTTGTACAATTTCATACCATTTCGTGTGATTTCGTACCAGTTCGGACCAAATCGTACGATTTGGCCCATATTGTACAAACTCGTACCAGTTCGTACGATTTCGTACCTGTTTCTACCATTTCATACCATTTCGTATGATTTCGAACAAGTTCGGTCCAAATCGTACGATTTGGCCCTTATTGTATAAACTGGTACGATTTCGTACCAATTTTTCGAGTTCGAAGTAGTTCATACCATTTCGTACCTATTCATACCATTTCGTCTGATTTCGTACAAGTTCGGAACAAATGGTACGATTTGGCCCATATTGTACCAACTCGTACGATTTCATACTAGTTCGTACGATTTCGTACCTGTTTGTACCATTTCATACCATTTCGTGTGATTTCGTACCAGTTCGGACCAAATCGTACGATTTGGCACATACTGTACAAACTCGTACAAGTTCATACTAGTTCGTACGATTTCGTACCTGTTTGTACCATTTCATAGCATTTCGTGTGATTTTGAACCAGGTCGGACCAAATCGTACGATTTGGCCCATATTGTATAAACTAGTACGATTTCGAACCATTTTTTCGAGATCGTACTATTCATACCATTTCGTACGATTTCGTACCCGTTCATAATAATTTCGACCAGATCGTACAATTTGGCCCATTTTGTACAAGCTCGTACGAGTTCGTACCATTTTTTACGAGATCGTACCAGTTCGTACAACTTCGTACCTGTTTGTACCATTTCACACCATTTAGTTTGATTTCGTACCAGTTCGGACCAAATCGTACGATTTGGCACTTATTGAATAAAATGGTTCGATTTCGTACCACTTTTTTGAGTTCGTACTAGTTCATACCATTTCGTACCTGATAATACCATTTCGTGGGATTTCCTACCAATTCGGAAGAAATCGTACGATTTGGCCCATATTGTACATACTCGTACGAGTTCATACCATTTTTTCGAGTTCGTACCAATTCGTACGATTTCGTACCTATTTGTACCATTTCATACCATTTCGTATGATTTCGTACCAGTTCGGACCAAATCGTACGATTTGGCCCATGTTGCAAAAACTGGTAAAATTTCGTACCATTTTTTCAACATCGTACTAGTTCATACCATTTCGTACGATTTCGTACTTTTTCATACCATCTCGTGTCATTTCTTACCAGTTCGGACCAAATTGTACGATTTGGCCCATATTGTACATACACGTACGAGCTCGTACCAGTTCGTCACTATTTGTACCATTTCGTGTGATTTCGTACCAGTTCGGACCAAATCGTACGATTTGGCCCATATTGTACATACTCGTACGAGTTCGTACCAGTTTGTACTATTTCGTACCTATTTGTACAATTTCATACCATTTCGTGTGATTTCATACCAATTCAGAGCAAATCGTACGATTTGGCCCATATCGTACAAACTCATACCAGTTCAGACAAAATTGTACAATTTGGCCCATATTGTATAAACTGGTACGATTTCGTACCATATTTTTGAGTTCGTACTAGTTCATACCATTTCGTATGATTTTGTACTTGTTCATAACATTTTGCGTAATTTCGTATCAGTTCGGACCAAATTGTACAATTTGGCCCATATTGTACATGCTCGTACGAGCTCGTACGATTCCGTACCTGTTTGTTTCATTTCATGCCATTTCGTGTGATTTTGTACCTGTTCTGACCAAATCGTACGAGTTGGCCCATATTGTACAAACTTGTACGAGTTCGTACCAGTTCGTACGATTTCATACCTGCTTGTACAATTTCATACCATTTCGTGTGATTTCGTACCAGTTCGGACCAAATCATACGATTTGGCCCATATTGTACAAACTCGTACCAGTTCGTACGATTTCGTACCTGTTTCTACCATTTCATACCATTTCGTATGATTTCGTACAAGTTCGGACCAAATCATACGATTTGGCCCTTATTGTATAAACCGGAACGATTTCGTACCAATTTTTCGAGTTCGTAGTAGTTCATACCATTTCGTACCGATTCATACCATTTCGTCTGATTTCGTACCAGTTCGGAACAAATGCTACGATTTGGCCCATATTGTACCAACTCGTACGAGTTCGTACCAGTTTGTACGATTTCGTACCTGTTTGTACCACTTCATAACATTTCGTGTGATTTCGTACCAGTTCGGACCAAATCATACGATTTGGTCCATATTGTACAAACTCGTACGAGTTCGTAGTAGTTCGTACGATTTCGTACCTGTTTGTACCATTTCATACCATTTCGTGTGATTTCGTACCAGGTCGGACCAAATCGTACGATTTGGCCCATATTGTATAAACTAGTACGATTTCAAACAATTTTTTCGAGTTCGTACTATTCATACCATTTCGTACGATTTCGTACCTGTTCGTAATAGTTTCGACCAAATCGTACAATTTGGCCCATTTTGTACAAACTCGTACGAGTTAGTTCCATTTTTTACGAGATCGTACCAGTTCGTACAATTTCGTACCTATTTGTACCATTTCACACCATTTCGTATGATTTCGTACGAGTTCGGACCAAATCGTATGATTTGGCCCTTACTGTATAAAATGGTACCATTTCGTACCATTTTTAAGAGTTCGTACTAGTTCATACCATTTCGTTCGATTTCGTACTTGTTAATACCATTTCTTGGGATTTCGTACCAATTCGGACCAAATCGTACGATTTGGCCCATATTGTACATACTCGTACGAGTTCATACCATTTTTTCGAGTTCGTACCAGTTCGTTTGATTTCGTACCTGTTTGTTCCATTTCG
Organism: Astragalus membranaceus; assembly: GCA_039519185.1. Taxonomy (NCBI): domain Eukaryota; kingdom Viridiplantae; phylum Streptophyta; class Magnoliopsida; order Fabales; family Fabaceae; genus Astragalus; species Astragalus membranaceus. The sequence continues at coordinate 101,645,803 of CM076849.1, forward strand.
TATGATTTCGTACCAGTTCGGACCAAATCGTACGATTTGGCTCATGTTGCAAAAACTGGTACAATTTCGTACCATTTTTTTAACATCGTACTAGTTCATACCATTTCGTACGATTTCGTACTTTTTCATACCATCTCGTGTCATTTCTTACCAGTTCGGACCAAATTGTACGATTTGGCCCATATTGTACATACACGTACGAGCTCGTACCAGTTCGTCACTATTTGTACCATTTCGTGTGATTTCGTACCAGTTCGGACCAAATCGTACGATTTGGCCCATATTGTACATACTCGTACGAGTTCGTACCAGTTTGTACTATTTCGTACCTGTTTGTACAATTTCATACCATTTCGTGTGATTTCATACCAATTCAGAGCAAATCGTACGATTTGGCCCATATCGTACAAACTCATACCAGTTCAGACAAAATTGTATAATTTGGCCCATATTGTATAAACTGGTACGATTTCGTACCATATTTTTGAGTTCGTACTAGTTCATACCATTTCGTACGATTTTGTACTTGTTCATAACATTTCGTGTAATTTCGTACAAGTTCGGACCAAATTGTACAATTTGGCCCATATTGTACATGCTCGTACGATTCCGTACCTGTTTGTTCCATTTCATGCCATTTCGTGTGATTTTGTACTAGTTCTGACCAAATCGTACGATTCGGCCCATATTGTACAAACTTGTACGAGTTCGTACCAGTTCGTACGATTTCATACCTGCTTGTACAATTTCATACCATTTCGTGTGATTTCGTACCAGTTCGGACCAAATCGTACGATTTGGCCCATATTGTACAAACTCGTACCAGTTCGTACGATTTCGTACCTGTTTCTACCATTTCATACCATTTCGTATGATTTCGAACAAGTTCGGTCCAAATCGTACGATTTGGCCCTTATTGTATAAACTGGTACGATTTCGTACCAATTTTTTGAGTTCGAAGTAGTTCATACCATTTCGTACCTATTCATACCATTTCGTCTGATTTCGTACAAGTTCGGAACAAATGGTACGATTTGGCCCATATTGTACCAACTCGTACGATTTCATACTAGTTCGTACGATTTCGTACCTGTTTGTACCATTTCATACCATTTCGTGTGATTTCGTACCAGTTCGGACCAAATCGTACGATTTGGCACATACTGTACAAACTCGTACAAGTTCATACTAGTTCGTACGATTTCGTACCTGTTTGTACCATTTCATAGCATTTCGTGTGATTTTGAACCAGGTCGGACCAAATCGTACGATTTGGCCCATATTGTATAAACTAGTACGATTTCGAACCATTTTTTCGAGATCGTACTATTCATACCATTTCGTACGATTTCGTACCCGTTCATAATAATTTCGACCAGATCGTACAATTTGGCCCATTTTGTACAAGCTCGTACGAGTTCGTACCATTTTTTACGAGATCGTACCAGTTCGTACAACTTCGTACCTGTTTGTACCATTTCACCCCATTTAGTATGATTTCGTACCAGTTCTGGACCAAATCGTACGATTTGGCACTTATTGAATAAAATGGTTCGATTTCGTACCACTTTTTTGAGTTCGTACTAGTTCATACCATTTCGTACCTGATAATACCAATTCGTGGGATTTCCTACCAATTCGGAAGAAATCGTACGATTTGGCCCATATTGTACATACTCCTACGAGTTCATACCATTTTTTCGAGTTCGTACCAGTTCGTACGATTTAGTACCTATTTGTACCATTTCATACCATTTCGTATGATTTCGTACCAGTTCGGACCAAATCGTACGATTTGGCCCATGTTGCAAAATCTGGTAAAATTTCGTACCATTTTTTCAACATCGTACTAGTTCATACAATTTCGTATGATTTCGTACTTTTTCATACCATCTCGTGTCATTTCTTACCAGTTCGGACCAAATTGTACGATTTGGCCCATATTGTACATACACGTACGAGCTCGTACCAGTTCGTCACTATTTGTACCATTTCGTGTGATTTCGTACCAGTTCGGACCAAATCGTACGATTTGGCCCATATTGTACATACTCGTACGAGTTCGTACCAGTTTGTACTATTTCGTACCTGTTTGTACAATTTCATACCATTTCGTGTGATTTCATACCAATTCAGAGCAAATCGTACGATTTGGCCCATATCGTACAAACTCATACCAGTTCAGACAAAATTGTACAATTTGGCCCATATTGTATAAACTGGTACGATTTCGTACCATATTTTTGAGTTCGTACTAGTTCCTACCATTTTGTACGATTTTGTAATTGTTCTTAACATTTCGTGTAATTTCGTATCAGTTCGGACCAAATTGTACAATTTGGCCCATATTGTACATGCTCGTACGAGCTCGTACGATTCCGTACCTGTTTGTTCCATTTCATGCCATTTCGTGTGATTTTGTACCTGTTCTGACCAAATCGTTCGATTTGGCCCATATTGTACAAACTTGTACGAGTTCGTACCAGTTCGTACGATTTCTTACCTGCTTGTACAATTTCATACCATTTCGTGTGATTTCGTACCAGTTCGGACCAAATCGTACGATTTGGCCCATATTGTACAAACTCGTACAAGTTCGTACGATTTCGTACCTGTTTCTACCATTTCATACCATTTCGTATGATTTCGTACAAGTTCGGACCAAATCATTCGATTTGGCCCTTATTGTATAAACCGGAACGATTTCGTACCAATTTTTCGAGTTCGTAGTAGTTCATACCATTTCGTACCGATTCATACCATTTCGTCTGATTTCGTACCAGTTCGGAACAAATGCTACGATTTGGCCCATATTGTACCAACTCGTACGAGTTCGTACCAGTTCGTACGATTTCGTACCTGTTTGTACCACTTCATAACATTTCGTGTGATTTCGTACCAGTTCGGACCAAATCATACGATTTGGTCCATATTGTACAAACTCGTACGAGTTCGTAGTAGTTCGTACGATTTCGTACCTGTTTGTACCATTTCATACCATTTCGTGTGATTTCGTCCCAGGTCGGACCAAATCGTACGATTTGGCCCATATTGTATAAACTAGTACGATTTCAAACCATTTTTTCGAGTTCGTACTATTCATACCATTTCGTACGATTTCGTACCTGTTCGTAATAGTTTCGACCAAATCGTACAATTTGGCCCATTTTGTACAAACTCGTACGAGTTAGTTCCATTTTTTACGAGATCGTACCAGTTCGTACAATTTCGTACCTATTTGTACCATTTCACACCATTTCGTATGATTTCGTACGAGTTCGGACCAAATCATATGATTTGGCCCTTACTGTATAAAATGGTACGATTTCGTACCATTTTTAAGAGTTCGTACTAGTTCATACCATTTCGTTCGATTTCGTACCTGTTAATACCATTTCGTGGGATTTCGTACCAATTCGGACCAAATCGTACGATTTGGCCCATATTGTACATACTCGTACGAGTTCATACCATTTTTTCGAGTTCGTACCAGTTCGTTCGATTTCGTACCTGTTTGTTCCATTTCGTATGATTTCGTACCAGTTCGGACCAAATCGTACGATTTGGCTCATGTTGCAAAAACTGGTACAATTTCGTACCATTTTTTTAACATCGTACTAGTTCATACCATTTCGTACGATTTCGTACTTTTTCATACCATCTCGTGTCATTTCTTACCAGTTCGGACCAAATTGTACGATTTGGCCCATATTGTACATACACGTACGAGCTCGTACCAGTTCGTCACTATTTGTACCATTTCGTGTGATTTCGTACCAGTTCGGACCAAATCGTACGATTTGGCCCATATTGTACATACTCGTACGAGTTCGTACCAGTTTGTACTATTTCGTACCTGTTGGTACAATTTCATACCATTTCGTGTGATTTCATACCAATTCAGAGCAAATCGTACGATTTGGCCCATATCGTACAAACTCATACCAGTTCAGACAAAATTGTACAATTTGGCCCATATTGTATAAACTGGTACGATTTCGTACCATATTTTTGAGTTCGTACTCGTTCATACCATTTCGTACGATTTTGTACTTGTTCATAACATTTCGTGTAATTTCGTACAAGTTCGGACCAAATTGTACAATTTGGCCCATATTGTACATGCTCGTAAGAGCTCGTACGATTCCGTACCTGTTTGTTCCATTTCATGCCATTTCGTGTGATTTTGTACCAGTTCTGACCAAATCGTACGATTCGGCCCATATTGTACAAACTTGTACGAGTTCGTACCAGTTCGTACGATTTCATACCTGCTTGTACAATTTCATACCATTTCGTGTGATTTCGTACCAGTTCGGACCAAATCGTACGATTTGGCCCATATTGTACAAACTCGTACCAGTTCGTACGATTTCGTACCTGTTTCTACCATTTCATACCATTTCGTATGATTTCGTACAAGTTCGGTCCAAATCGTACGATTTGGCCCTTATTGTATAAACTGGTACGGTTTCGTACCAATTTTTCGAGTTCGAAGTAGTTCATACCATTTCGTACCTATTCATACCATTTCGTCTGATTTCGTACAAGTTCGGAACAAATGGTACGATTTGGCCCATATTGTCCCAACTCGTACGATTTCATACTAGTTCGTACGATTTCGTACCTGTTTGTACCATTTCATACCATTTTGTGTGATTTCGTACCAGTTCGGACCAAATCGTACGATTTGGCACATATTGTACAAACTCGTACAAGTTCATACTAGTTCGTACGATTTCGTACCTGTTTGTACCATTTCATAGCATTTCGTGTGATTTTGAACCAGGTCGGACCAAATCGTACGATTTGGCCCATATTGTATAAAATAGTACGATTTCGAACCATTTTTTCGAGATCGTACTATTCATACCATTTCGTACGATTTCGTACCCGTTCATAATAATTTCGACCAGATCGTACAATTTGGCCCATTTTGTACAAGCTCGTACGAGTTCGTACCATTTTTTACGAGATCGTACCAGTTCGTACAACTTCGTACCTGTTTGTACCATTTCACACCATTTAGTATGATTTCGTACCAGTTCGGACCAAATTGTACGATTTGGCACTTATTGAATAAAATGGTTCGATTTCGTACCACTTTTTTGAGTTCGTACTAGTTCATACCATTTCGTACCTGATAATACCATTTCGTGGGATTTCCTACCAATTCGGAAGAAATCGTACGATTTGGCCCATATTGTACATACTCGTACGAGTTCATACCATTTTTTCGAGTTCGTACCAGTTCGTACGATTTCGTACCTATTTGTACCATTTCATACCATTTCGTATGATTTCGTACCAGTTCGGACCAAATCGTACGATTTGGCCCATGTTGCAAAAACTGGTAAAATTTCGTACCATTTTTTCAACATCGTACCAGTTCATACCATTTTGTACGATTTCGTACTTTTTCATACCATCTCGTGTCATTTTTCTTACCTATTCGGACCAAATTGTACGATTTGGCCCATACTGTACCTACACGTACGAGCTCGTACCAGTTCGTCACTATTTGTACCATTTCGTGTGATTTCGTACCAGTTCGGACCAAATCGTACGATTTGGCCCATATTGTACATACTCGTACGAGTTCGTACCAGTTTGTACTATTTCGTACCTGTTTGTACAATTTCATACCATTTCGTGTGATTTCATACCAATTCAGAGCAAATCGTACGATTTGGCCCATATCGTACAAACTCATACCAGTTCAGACAAAATTGTACAATTTGGCCCATATTGTATAAACTGGTACGATTTCGTACCATATTTTTGAGTTCGTACTAGTTCATACCATTTCGTACGATTTTGTACTTGTTCATAACATTTCGTGTAATTTCGTACCAGTTCGGACCAAATTGTACAATTTGGCCCATATTGTACATGCTCGTACAAACTCGTACGATTTCGTACCTGTTTGTTCCATTTCAAGCCATTTCGTGTGATTTTGTACCAGTTCTGACCAAATCGTACGATTTGGCCCATATTGTACAAACTTGTACGAGTTCGTACCAGTTCGTACGATTTCTTACCTGCTTGTACAATTTCATACCATTTCGTGTGATTTCGTACCAGTTCGGACCAAATCGTACGATTTGGCCCATATTGTACAAACTCGTACCAGTTCGTACGATTTCGTACCTGTTTCTACCATTTCATACCATTTCGTATGATTTCGTACAAGTTCCGACCAAATCATACGATTTGGCCCTTATTGTATAAACTGGAACGATTTCGTACCAATTTTTCGAGTTCGTAGCAGTTCATACCATTTCGTACCTATTCATACCATTTCGTCTGATTTCGTACCAGTTCGGAACAAATGCTACGATTTGGCCCATATTGTACAAACTCGTACGAGTTCGTACGATTTCGTACCTGTTTGTACCACTTCATACCATTTCGTGTGATTTCGTACAAGTTCGGACCAAATCGTACGATTTGGTGCATATTGTACAAACTCGTACGAGTTCGTACTAGTTCGTACGATTTCGTACCTGTTTGTACCATTTCATACCATTTCGTGTGATTTCGTACCAGGTCGGGCCAAATCGTACGATTTGGCCCATATTGTATAAACCAGTACGATTTCAAACCATTTTTTCGAGTTCGTACTATTCATACCATTTCGTACGATTTCGTACCTGTTCGTAATAGTTTCGACCAAATCGTACAATTTGGCCCATTTTGTACAAACTCGTACGAGTTAGTTCCATTTTTTACGAGATCGTACCAGTTTGTACAATTTCGTACCTATTTGTACCATTTCACACCATTTCGTATGATTTCGTACGAGTTCGGACCAAATCGTATGATTTGGCCCTTACTGTATAAAATGGTACGATTTCGTACCATTTTTAAGAGTTCGTACTAGTTCATACCATTTCGTTCGATTTCGTACCCGTTAATACCATTTCGTGGGATTTCGTACCAATTCGGACCAAATCATACGATTTGGCCCATATTGTACATACTCGTACGAGTTCATACCATTTTTTCGAGTTCGTACCAGTTCGTTCGCTTTCGTACCTGTTTGTTCCATTTCGTATGATTTCGTACCAGTTCGGACCAAATCGTACGATTTGGCTCATGTTGCAAAAACTGGTAAAATTTCGTACCATTTTTTTAACATCGTACCAGTTCATACCATTTCGTACGATTTCGTACTTTTTCATACCATCTCGTGTCATTTCTTACCAGTTCGGACCAAATTGTACGATTTGGCCCATATTGTACATACACGTACGAGCTCGTACCAGTTCGTCACTATTTGTACCATTTCGTGTGATTTCGTACCAGTTCGGACCAAATCGTACGATTTGGCCCATATTGTACATACTCGTACGAGTTCGGACCAGTATGTACTATTTCGTACCTGTTTGTACAATTTCATACCATTTCGTGTGATTTCATACCAATTCAGAGCAAATCGTACGATTTGGCCCATATTGTATAAACTGGTACGATTTCGTACCATATTTTTGAGTTCGTACTAGTTCATACCATTTCGTACGATTTTGTACTTGTTCATAACATTTCGTGTAATTTCGTACAAGTTCGGACCAAATTGTACAATTTGGCCCATATTATACATGCTCGTACGAGCTCGTACGATTCCGTACCTGTTTGTTCCATTTCGTGTGATTTTGTACCAGTTCTGACCAAATCGTACGATTCGGCCCATATTGTACAAACTTGTACGAGTTGGTACCAGTTCGTACGATTTCATACCTGCTTGTTCAATTTCATACCATTTCGTGTGATTTCGTACCAGTTCGGACCAAATCGTCCGATTTAGCCCATATTGTACAAACTCGTACCAGTTCGTACGATTTCGTACCTGTTTCTACCATTTCATACCATTTCGTATGATTTCGTACAAGTTCGGTCCAAATCGTACGATTTGGCCCTTATTGAATAAACTGGTACGATTTCGTACCAATTTTTCGAGTTCGAAGTAGTTCATACCATTTCGTACCTATTCATACCATTTCGTCTGATTTCGTACAAGTTCGGAACAAATGGTACGATTTGGCCCATATTGTCCCAACTCGTACGATTTCATACTAGTTCGTACGATTTCGTACCTGTTTGTACCATTTCATACCATTTTGTGTGATTTCGTACCAGTTCGGACCAAATCGTACGATTTGGCTCATATTGTACAAACTCGTACAAGTTCATACTAGTTCGTACGATTTCGTACCTGTTTGTACCATTTCATAGCATTTCGTGTGATTTTGAACCAGGTCGGACCAAATCGTACGATTTGGCCCATATTGTATAAACTAGTACGATTTCGAACCATTTTTTCGAGATCGTACTATTCATACCATTTCGTACGATTTCGTACCCGTTCATAATAATTTCGACCAGATCGTACAATTTGGCCCATTTTGTACAAGCTCGTACGAGTTCGTACCATTTTTTACGAGATCGTACCAGTTCGTACAACTTCGTACCTGTTTGTACCATTTCACACCATTTAGTATGATTTCATACCAGTTCGGACCAAATTGTACGATTTGGCACTTATTGAATAAAATGGTTCGATTTCGTACCACTTTTTTGAGTTCGTACTAGTTCATACCATTTCGTACCTGATAATACCATTTCGTGGGATTTCCTACCAATTCGGAAGAAATCGTACGATTTGGCCCATATTGTACATACTCGTACGAGTTCATACCATTTTTTCGAGTTCGTACCAGTTCGTACGATTTCGTACCTATTTGTACCATTTCATACCATTTCGTATGATTTCGTACCAGTTCGGACCAAATCGTACGATTTGGCCCATGTTGCAAAAACTGGTAAAATTTCGTACCATTTTTTCAACATCGTACCAGTTCATACCATTTTGTACGATTTCGTACTTTTTCATACCATCTCGTGTCATTTTTCTTACCTATTCGGACCAAATTGTACGATTTGGCCCATATTGTACATACACGTACGAGCTCGTACCAGTTCGTCACTATTTGTACCATTTCGTGTGATTTCGTACCAGTTCGGACCAAATCGTACGATTTGGCCCATATTGTACATACTCGTACGAGTTCGTACCAGTTTGTACTATTTCGTACCTGTTTGTACAATTTCATACCATTTCGTGTGATTTCATACCAATTCAGAGCAAATCGTACGATTTGGCCCATATCGTACAAACTCATACCAGTTCAGACAAAATTGTACAATTTGGCCCATATTGTATAAACTGGTACGATTTCGTACCATATTTTTGAGTTCGTACTAGTTCATACCATTTCGTACGATTTTGTACTTGTTCATAACATTTCGTGTAATTTCGTACCAGTTCGGACCAAATTGTACAATTTGGCCCATATTGTACATGCTCGTACAAACTCGTACGATTTCGTACCTGTTTGTTCCATTTCAAGCCATTTCGTGTGATTTTGTACCAGTTCTGACCAAATCGTACGATTTGGCCCATATTGTACAAACTTGTACGAGTTCGTACCAGTTCGTACGATTTCTTACCTGCTTGTACAATTTCATACCATTTCGTGTGATTTCGTACCAGTTCGGACCAAATCGTACGATTTGGCCCATATTGTACAAACTCGTACCAGTTCGTACGATTTCGTACCTGTTTCTACCATTTCATACCATTTCGTATGATTTCGTACAAGTTCCGACCAAATCATACGATTTGGCCCTTATTGTATAAACTGGAACGATTTCGTACCAATTTTTCGAGTTCGTAGCAGTTCATACCATTTCGTACCTATTCATACCATTTCGTCTGATTTCGTACCAGTTCGGAACAAATGCTACGATTTGGCCCATATTGTACCAACTCGTACGAGTTCGTACGATTTCGTACCTGTTTGTACCACTTCATACCATTTCGTGTGATTTCGTACCAGTTCGGACCAAATCGTACGATTTGGTGCATATTGTACAAACTCGTACGAGTTCGTACTAGTTCGTACGATTTCGTACCTGTTTGTACCATTTCATACCATTTCGTGTGATTTCGTACCAGGTCGGACCAAATCGTACGATTTGGCCCATATTGTATAAACCAGTACGATTTCAAACCATTTTTTCGAGTTCGTACTATTCATACCATTTCGTACGATTTCGTACCTGTTCGTAATAGTTTCGACCAAATCGTACAATTTGGCCCATTTTGTACAAACTCGTACGAGTTAGTTCCATTTTTTACGAGATCGTACCAGTTTGTACAATTTCGTACCTATTTGTACCATTTCACACCATTTCGTATGATTTCGTACGAGTTCGGACCAAATCGTATGATTTGGCCCTTACTGTATAAAATGGTACGATTTCGTACCATTTTTAAGAGTTCGTACTAGTTCATACCATTTCGTTCGATTTCGTACCCGTTAATACCATTTCGTGGGATTTCGTACCAATTCGGACCAAATCGTACGATTTGGCCCATATTGTACATACTCGTACGAGTTCATACCATTTTTTCGAGTTCGTACCAGTTCGTTCGATTTCGTACCTGTTTGTTCCATTTCGTATGATTTCGTAGCAGTTCGGACCAAATCGTACGATTTGGCTCATGTTGCAAAAACTGGTACAATTTCGTACCATTTTTTTAACATCGTACCAGTTCATACCATTTCGTACGATTTCGTACTTTTTCATACCATCTCGTGTCATTTCTTACCAGTTCGGACCAAATTGTACGATTTGGCCCATATTGTACATACACGTACGAGCTCGTACCAGTTCGTCACTATTTGTACCATTTCGTGTGATTTCGTACCAGTTCGGACCAAATCGTACGATTTGGCCCATATTGTACATACTCGTACGAGTTCGGACCAGTATGTACTATTTCGTACCTGTTTGTACAATTTCATACCATTTCGTGTGATTTCATACCAATTCAGAGCAAATCGTACGATTTGGCCCATATTGTATAAACTGGTACGATTTCGTACCATATTTTTGAGTTCGTACTAGTTCATACTGTTTCGTACGATTTTGTACTTGTTCATAACATTTCGTGTAATTTCGTACAAGTTCGGACCAAATTGTACAATTTGGCCCATATTGTACATGCTCGTACGAGCTCGTACGATTCCGTACCTGTTTGTTCCATTTCGTGTGATTTTGTACCAGTTCTGACCAAATCGTACGATTCGGCCCATATTGTACAAACTTGTACGAGTTCATACCAGTTCGTACGATTTCATACCTGCTTGTTCAATTTCATACCATTTCGTGTGATTTCGTACCAGTTCGGACCAAATCGTCCGATTTGGCCCATATTGTACAAACTCGTACCAGTTCGTACGATTTCGTACCTGTTTCTACCATTTCATACCATTTCGTATGATTTCGTACAAGTTCGGTCCAAATCGTACGATTTGGCCCTTATTGAATAAACTGGTACGATTTCGTACCAATTTTTCGAGTTCGAAGTAGTTCATACCATTTCGTACCTATTCATACCATTTCGTCTGATTTCGTACAAGTTCGGAACAAATGGTACGATTTGGCCCATATTGTCCCAACTCGTACGATTTCATACTAGTTCGTACGATTTCGTACCTGTTTGTACCATTTCATACTATTTTGGGTGATTTCGTACCAGTTCGGACCAAATCGTACGATTTGGCACATATTGTACAAACTCGTACAAGTTCATACTAGTTCGTACGATTTCGTACCTGTTTGTACCATTTCATAGCATTTCGTGTGATTTTGAACCAGGTCGGACCAAATCGTACGATTTGGCCCATATTGTATAAACTAGTACGATTTCGAACCATTTTTTCGAGATCGTACTATTCATACCATTTCGTACGATTTCGTACCCGTTCATAATAATTTCGACCAGATCGTACAATTTGGCCCATTTTGTACAAGCTCGTACGAGTTCGTACCATTTTTTACGAGATCGTACCAGTTCGTACAACTTCGTACCTGTTTGTACCATTTCACACCATTTAGTATGATTTCGTACCAGTTCGGACCAAATCGTATGATTTGGCACTTATTGAATAAAATGGTTCGATTTCGTACCACTTTTTTGAGTTCGTACTAGTTCATACCATTTCGTACCTGATAATACCATTTCGTGGGATTTCCTACCAATTCGGAAGAAATCGTACGATTTGGCCCATATTGTACATACTCGTACGAGTTCATACCATTTTTTCGAGTTCGTACCAGTTCGTACGATTTCGTACCTATTTGTACCATTTCATACCATTTCGTATGATTTCGTACCAGTTCGGACCAAATCGTACGATTTGGCCCATGTTGCAAAAACTGGTAAAATTTCGTACCATTTTTTCAACATCGTACCAGTTCATACCATTTCGTACGATTTCGTACTTTTTCATACCATCTCGTGTCATTTCTTACCTGTTCGGACCAAATTGTACGATTTGGCCCATATTGTACATACACGTACGAGCTCGTACCAGTTCGTCACTATTTGTTACATTTCGTGTGATTTCGTACCAATTCGGACCAAATCGTACGATTTGGCCCATATTGTACATACTCGTACGAGTTCGTACCAGTTTGTACTATATTCGTACCTGTTTGTACAATTTCATACCATTTTGTGTGATTTCATACCAATTCAGAGCAAATCGTACGATTTGGCCCATATCGTACAAACTAATACCAGTTCAGACAAAATTGTACAATTTGGTCC
>CM076849.1:101658984-101711757 GCA_039519185.1 Astragalus membranaceus
CATTCAACATTTTGTGTAAGTTTCGTACCAGTTCGGACCAAATTGTACAATTTGGCCCATTTGTACACTGTACGAGTTAGCATACGAGATCGTACCAGTTCGTACAATTTCGTACCTATTGTTCCATTCACACCATTTCTTGTGATTTTGTACCAGTTCTGACCAAATCGTACGATTTGGCCCATATTGTATAAAACTTGTACGAGTTCGTCCATTTTCTTAAGAGTTCGTACAGTTGATTCCATCGTTCGATTTGTACCTGTAATACCATTTCGTGGGATTTCGTACCAATTCGGACCAAATCGTACGATTTGGCCCATATTGTACAAACTGGTACCAGTTCGTACGATTTCGTACCTGTTTCTACCATTTCATACCATTTCGTATGATTTCGTACAAGTTCGGTCCAAATCGTACGATTTGGCCCTTATTGTATAAACTGGAACGATTTCGTACCAATTTTCGAGTTCGTAGTAGTTCATACCATTTCGTACGTATTCTAACATTTCGTCTGATTTCGTACCAGTTCGGAACAAATGCTACGATTTGGCCCATATTGTACCAACTCGTACGAGTTCGTACCAGTTCGTACGATTTCGTACCTGTTTGTACCACTTCATACCATTTCGTGTGATTTCGTACCAGTCGGACCAAATCGTACGATTTGGCCCATATTGTATAAACTAGTACGATTTCAACCATTTTTTCGAGTTCGTACTATTCATACCATTTCGTACGATTTCGTACCAGTTCGTAATAGTTTCGACCAAATCGTACAATTTGGCCCATTTTGTACAAACTCGTACGAGTTAGTTCCATTTTTTACGAGATCGTACCAGTTCGTACAATTTCGTACCTATTTGTACCATTTCACACCATTTCGTATGATTTCGTACCAGTTGGACCAAATCGTATGATTTGGCCCTTACTGTATAAAATGGTACGATTTCGTACCATTTTTAAGAGTTCGTACTAGTTGATACCATTTCGTTCGATTTCGTACCTGTTAATACCATTTCGTGGGATTTCGTACCAATTCGGACCAAATCGTACGATTTGGCCCATATTGTACATACTCGTACGAGTTCATACCATTTTTTCGAGTTCGTACCAGTTCGTTCGATTTCGTACCTGTTTGTTCCATTTCGTATGATTTCGTACCAGTTCGGACCAAATCGTACGATTTGGCCCATGTTGCAAAAACTGGTACAATTTCGTACCATTTTTTTAACATCGTACTAGTTCATACCATTTCGTACGATTTTGTACTTTTTCATACCATCTCGTGTCATTTCTTACCAGTTCGGACCAAATTGTACGATTTGGCCCATATTGTACAGACACGTACGAGCTCGTACCAGTTCGTCACTATTTGTACCATTTCGTGTGATTTCGTACCAGTTCGGACCAAATCGTACGATTTGCCCCATATTGTACATACTCGTATGAGTTCGTACCAGTTTGTACTATTTCGTACCTGTTTGTACAATTTCATACCATTTCGTGTGATTTCATACCAATTCAGAGCAAATCGTACGATTTGGCCCATATCGTACAAACTCATACCAGTTCAGACAAAATTGTACAATTTGGCCCATATTGTATAAACTGGTACGATTTCGTACCATATTTTTGAGTTTGTACTAGTTTATACCATTTCGTACGATTTTGTACTTGTTCATAACATTTCGTGTAATTTCGTACCAGTTCGGACCAAATTGTACAATTTGGCCCATATTGTACATGCTCGTACGAGCTCGTACGATTCCGTACCTGTTTGTTCCATTTCATGCCATTTCGTGTGATTTTGTACCAGTTCTGACCAAATCGTACGATTTGGCCCATATTGTACAAACTTGTACGAGTTCGTACCAGTTCGTACGATTTCATACCTGCTTGTACAATTTCATACCATTTCGTGTGATTTCGTACCAGTTCGGACCAAATCGTACGATTTGGCCCATATTGTACAAACTCGTACCAGTTCGTACGATTTCGTACCTGTTTTACCATTTCATACCATTTCGTATGATTTCGTACAAGTTCGGTCCAAATCGTACGATTTGGCCCTTATTGTATAAACTGGTACGATTTCGTACCAATTTTTTCGAGTTCGTAGTAGTTCATACCTTTTCGTACCTATTCATACCATTTCGTCTGATTTCGTACCAGTTCGGAACAAATGGTACGATTTGGCCCATATTGTACCAACTCGTACGATTTCATACTAGTTCGTACGACTTCGTACCTGTTTGTACCATTTCATACTATTTCGTGTGATTTCGTACCAGTTCGTACCAAATCGTACGATTTGGCACATATTGTACAAACTCGTACAAGTTCATACTAGTTCGTACGATTTCGTACTGTTTGTACCATTTCATACCATTTCGTGTGATTTTGAACCAGGTCGGACCAAATCGTACGATTTGGCCCATATTGTATAAACTAGTACGATTTCGAACCTTTTTTTCGAGATCGTACTATTCATACCATTTCATACGATTTCGTACCCGTTCATAATAGTTTCGACCAGATCGTACAATTTGGCCCATTTTGTACAAACTCGTACGAGTTCGTACCATTTTTTACGAGATCGTACCAGTTCGTACAACTTCGTACCTGTTTGTACCATTTCACACCATTTAGTATGATTTCGTACCAGTTCGGACCAAATCGTACGATTTGGCACTTATTGAATAAAATGGTTCGATTTCGTACCATTTTTTTGAGTTCGTACTAGTTCATACCTTTCGTACCTGATAATACCATTTCGTGGGATTTCCGACCAATTCGGAAGAAATCGTACGATTTGGCCCATATTGTACATACTCGTACGAGTTCATACCATTTTTTCGAGTTCGTACCAGTTCGTACGATTTCGTACCTATTTGTACCATTTCATACCATTTCGTATGATTTCGTACCAGTTCGGACCAAATCGTACGATTTGGCCCATGTTGCAAAAACTGGTAAAATTTCGCACCATTTTTTCAACATCGTACTAGTTCATACCATTTCGTACGATTTCGTACTTTTTCATACCATCTCGTGTCATTTCTTACCAGTTCGGACCAAATTGTACGATTTGGCCCATATTGTACATACACGTACGAGCTCGTACCAGTTCGTCACTATTTGTACCATTTCGTGTGATTTCGTACCAGTTCGGACCAAATCGTACGATTTGGCCCATATTGTACATACTCGTACGAGTTCGTACCAGTTTGTACTATTTCGTACCTGTTTGTACAATTTCATACCATTTCGTGTGACTTCATACCAATTCAGAGCAAATCGTACGATTTGGCCCATATCGTACAAACTCATACCAGTTCAGACAAAATTGTACAATTTGGCCCATATTGTATAAACTGGTACGATTTCGTACCATATTTTTGAGTTCGTACTAGTTCATACCATTTCGTACGATTTTGTACTTGTTCATAACATTTGTGTTTTCGTACCAGTTCGGACCAAATTGTACAATTTGGCCCATATTGTACATGCTCGTACGAGCTCGTACGATTCCGTACCTGTTTGTTCCATTTCATGCCATTTCGTGTGATTTTGTACCAGTTCTGACCAAATCGTACGATTTGGCCCATATTGTACAAACTTGTACGAGTTCGTACCAGTTCGTACGATTTCACACCTGCTTGTACAATTTCATACCATTTCGTGTGATTTCGTACCAGTTCGGACCAAATCGTACGATTTGGCCCATATTGTACAAACTCGTACCAGTTCGTACGATTTCGTACCTGTTTCTACCATTTCATACCATTTCGTATGATTTCGTACAAGTTCGGTCCAAATCGTACGATTTGGCCCTTATTGTATAAACTGGAACGATTTCGTACCAATTTTTCGAGTTCGTAGTAGTTCATACCATTTCGTACGTATTCATACCATTTCGTCTGATTTCGTACCAGTTCGGAACAAATGCTACGATTTGGCCCATATTGTACCAACTCGTACGAGTTCGTACCAGTTCGTACGATTTCGTACCTGTTTGTACCACTTCATACCATTTCGTGTGATTTCGTACCAGTTCGGACCAAATCGTACGATTTGGCCCATATTGTATAAACTAGTACGATTTCAATCCATTTTTTTGAGTTCGTACTATTCATACCATTTCGTACGATTTCGTACCAGTTCGTAATAGTTTCGACCAAATCGTACAATTTGGCCCATTTTGTACAAACTCGTACGAGTTAGTTCCATTTTTTACGAGATCGTACCAGTTCGTACAATTTCGTACCTATTTGTACCATTTCACACCATTTCGTATGATTTCGTACCAGTTTGGACCAAATCGTATGATTTGGCCCTTACTGTATAAAATGGTACGATTTCGTACCATTTTTAAGAGTTCGTACTAGTTGATACCATTTCGTTCGATTTCGTACCTGTTAATACCATTTCGTGGGATTTCGTACCAATTCGGACCAAATCGTACGATTTGGCCCATATTGTACATACTCGTACGAGTTCATACCATTTTTTCGAGTTCGTACCAGTTCGTTCGATTTCGTACCTGTTTGTTCCATTTCGTATGATTTCGTACCAGTTCGGACCAAATCGTACGATTTGGCCCATGTTGCAAAAACTGGTACAATTTCGTACCATTTTTTTAACATCGTACTAGTTCATACCATTTCGTACGATTTGTACTTTTTCATACCATCTCGTGTCATTTCTTACCAGTTCGGACCAAATTGTACGATTTGGCCCATATTGTACAGACACGTACGAGCTCGTACCAGTTCGTCACTATTTGTACCATTTCGTGTGATTTCGTACCAGTTCGGACCAAATCGTACGATTTGCCCCATATTGTACATACTCGTATGAGTTCGTACCAGTTTGTACTATTTCGTACCTGTTTGTACAATTTCATACCATTTCGTGTGATTTCATACCAATTCAGAGCAAATCGTACGATTTGGCCCATATCGTACAAACTCATACCAGTTCAGACAAAATTGTACAATTTGGCCCATATTGTATAAACTGGTACGATTTCGTACCATATTTTTGAGTTTGTACTAGTTTATACCATTTCGTACGATTTTGTACTTGTTCATAACATTTCGTGTAATTTCGTACCAGTTCGGACCAAATTGTACAATTTGGCCCATATTGTACATGCTCGTACGAGCTCGTACGATTCCGTACCTGTTTGTTCCATTTCATGCCATTTCGTGTGATTTTGTACCAGTTCTGACCAAATCGTACGATTTGGCCCATATTGTACAAACTTGTACGAGTTCGTACCAGTTCGTACGATTTCATACCTGCTTGTACAATTTCATACCATTTCGTGTGATTTCGTACCAGTTCGGACCAAATCGTACGATTTGGCCCATATTGTACAAACTCGTACCAGTTCGTACGATTTCGTACCTGTTTTACCATTTCATACCATTTCGTATGATTTCGTACAAGTTCGGTCCAAATCGTACGATTTGGCCCTTATTGTATAAACTGGTACGATTTCGTACCAATTTTTCGAGTTCGTAGTAGTTCATACCTTTTCGTACCTATTCATACCATTTCGTCTGATTTCGTACCAGTTCGGAACAAATGGTACGATTTGGCCCATATTGTACCAACTCGTACGATTTCATACTAGTTCGTACGACTTCGTACCTGTTTGTACCATTTCATACATTTCGTGTGATTTCGTACCAGTTCGTACCAAATCGTACGATTTGGCACATATTGTACAAACTCGTACAAGTTCATACTAGTTCGTACGATTTCGTACCTGTTTGTACCATTTCATACCATTTCGTGTGATTTTGAACCAGGTCGGACCAAATCGTACGATTTGGCCCATATTGTATAAACTAGTACGATTTCGAACATTTTTTCGAGATCGTACTATTCATACCATTTCGTGATTTCGTACCCGTTCATAATAGTTTCGACCAGATCGTACAATTTGGCCCATTTTGTACAAACTCGTACGAGTTCGTACCATTTTTTACGAGATCGTACCAGTTCGTACAACTTCGTACCTGATTGTACCATTTCACACCATTTAGTATGATTTCGTACCAGTTCGGACCAAATCGTACGATTTGGCACTTATTGAATAAAATGGTTCGATTTCGTACCATTTTTTTTGAGTTCGTACTAGTTCATACCATTTCGTACCTGATAATACCATTTCGTGGGATTTCCGACCAATTCGGAAGAAATCGTACGATTTGGCCCATATTGTACATACTCGTACGAGTTCATACCATTTTTTCGAGTTCGTACCAGTTCGTACGATTTCGTACCTATTTGTACCATTTCATACCATTTCGTATGATTTCGTACCAGTTCGGACCAAATCGTACGATTTGGCCCATATTGCAAAAACTGGTAAAATTTCGCACCATTTTTTCAACATCGTACTAGTTCATACCATTTCGTACGATTTCGTACTTTTTCATACCATCTCGTGTCATTTCTTACCAGTTCGGACCAAATTGTACGATTTGGCCCATATTGTACATACACGTACGAGCTCGTACCAGTTCGTCACTATTTGTACCATTTCGTGTGATTTCGTACCAGTTCGGACCAAATCGTACGATTTGGCCCATATTGTACATACTCGTACGAGTTCGTACCAGTTTGTACTATTTCGTACCTGTTTGTACAATTTCATACCATTTCGTGTGACTTCATACCAATTCAGAGCAAATCGTACGATTTGGCCCATATCGTACAAACTCATACCAGTTCAGACAAAATTGTACAATTTGGCCCATATTGTATAAACTGGTACGATTTCGTACCATATTTTTGAGTTCGTACTAGTTCATACCATTTCGTACGATTTTGTACTTGTTCTTAACATTTTGTGTAATTTCGTACCAGTTCGGACCAAATTGTACAATTTGGCCCATATTGTACATGCTCGTACGAGCTCGTACGATTCCGTACCTGTTGTTCCATTTCATGCCATTTCTTGTGATTTTGTACCAGTTCTGACCAAATCGTACGATTTGGCCCATATTGTACAAACTTGTACGAGTTCGTACCAGTTCGTACGATTTCACACCTGCTTGTACAATTTCATACCATTTCGTGTGATTTCGTACCAGTTCGGACCAAATCGTACGATTTGGCCCATATTGTACAAACTGGTACCAGTTCGTACGATTTCGTACCTGTTTCTACCATTTCATACCATTTCGTATGATTTCGTACAAGTTCGGTCCAAATCGTACGATTTGGCCCTTATTGTATAAACTGGAACGATTTCGTACCAATTTTTCGAGTTCGTAGTAGTTCATACCATTTCGTACTATTCATACCATTTCGTCTGATTTCGTACCAGTTCGGAACAAATGCTACGATTTGGCCCATATTGTACCAACTCGTACGAGTTCGTACCAGTTCGTACGATTTCGTACCTGTTTGTACCACTTCATACCATTTCGTGTGATTTCGTACCAGTTCGGACCAAATCGTACGATTTGGCCCATATTGTATAAACTAGTACGATTTCAATCCATTTTTTTGAGTTCGTACTATTCATACCATTTCGTACGATTTCGTACCAGTTCGTAATAGTTTCGACCAAATCGTACAATTTGGCCCATTTTGTACAAACTCGTACGAGTTAGTTCCATTTTTTACGAGATCGTACCAGTTCGTACAATTTCGTACCTATTTGTACCATTTCACACCATTTCGTATGATTTCGTACCAGTTTGGACCAAATCGTATGATTTGGCCCTTACTGTATAAAATGGTACGATTTCGTACCATTTTTAAGAGTTCGTACTAGTTGATACCATTTCGTTCGATTTCGTACCTGTTAATACCATTTCGTGGGATTTCGTACCAATTCGGACCAAATCGTACGATTTGGCCCATATTGTACATACTCGTACGAGTTCATACCATTTTTTCGAGTTCGTACCAGTTCGTTCGATTTCGTACCTGTTTGTTCCATTTCGTATGATTTCGTACCAGTTCGGACCAAATCGTACGATTTGGCCCATGTTGCAAAAACTGGTACAATTTCGTACCATTTTTTTAACATCGTACTAGTTCATACCATTTCGTACGATTTTGTACTTTTTCATACCATCTCGTGTCATTTCTTACCAGTTCGGACCAAATTGTACGATTTGGCCCATATTGTACAGACACGTACGAGCTCGTACCAGTTCGTCACTATTTGTACCATTTCGTGTGATTTCGTACCAGTTCGGACCAAATCGTACGATTTGCCCCATATTGTACATACTCGTATGAGTTCGTACCAGTTTGTACTATTTCGTACCTGTTTGTACAATTTCATACCATTTCGTGTGATTTCATACCAATTCAGAGCAAATCGTACGATTTGGCCCATATCGTACAAACTCATACCAGTTCAGACAAAATTGTACAATTTGGCCCATATTGTATAAACTGGAACGATTTCGTACCATATTTTTGAGTTTGTACTAGTTTATACCATTTCGTACGATTTTGTACTTGTTCATAACATTTCGTGTAATTTCGTACCAGTTCGGACCAAATTGTACAATTTGGCCCATATTGTACATGCTCGTACGAGCTCGTACGATTCCGTACCTGTTTGTTCCATTTCATGCCATTTCGTGTGATTTTGTACCAGTTCTGACCAAATCGTAATTTGGCCCATATTGTACAAACTTGTACGAGTTCGTACCAGTTCGTACGATTTCATACCTGCTTGTACAATTTCATACCATTTCGTGTGATTTCGTACCAGTTCGGACCAAATCGTACGATTTGGCCCATATTGTACAAACTCGTACCAGTTCGTACGATTTCGTACCTGTTTTACCATTTCATACCATTTCGTATGATTTCGTACAAGTTCGGTCCAAATCGTACGATTTGGCCCTTATTGTATAAACTGGTACGATTTCGTACCAATTTTTCGAGTTCGTAGTAGTTCATACCTTTTCGTACCTATTCATACCATTTCGTCTGATTTCGTACCAGTTCGGAACAAATGGTACGATTTGGCCCATATTGTACCAACTCGTACGATTTCATACTAGTTCGTACGACTTCGTACCTGTTTGTACCATTTCATACTATTTCGTGTGATTTCGTACCAGTTCGTACCAAATCGTACGATTTGGCACATATTGTACAAACTCGTACAAGTTCATACTAGTTCGTACGATTTCGTACTGTTTGTACCATTTCATACCATTTCGTGTGATTTTGAACCAGGTCGGACCAAATCGTACGATTTGGCCCATATTGTATAAACTAGTACGATTTCGAACCTTTTTTTCGAGATCGTACTATTCATACCATTTCGTATGATTTCGTACCCGTTCATAATAGTTTCGACCAGATCGTACAATTTGGCCCATTTTGTACAAACTCGTACGAGTTCGTACCATTTTTTACGAGATCGTACCAGTTCGTACAACTTCGTACCTGTTTGTACCATTTCACACCATTTAGTATGATTTCGTACCAGTTCGGACCAAATCGTACGATTTGGCACTTATTGAATAAAATGGTTCGATTTCGTACCATTTTTTTGAGTTCGTACTAGTTCATACCATTTCGTACCTGATAATACCATTTCGTGGGATTTCCGACCAATTCGGAAGAAATCGTACGATTTGGCCCATATTGTACATACTCGTACGAGTTCATACCATTTTTTCGAGTTCGTACCAGTTCGTACGATTCGTACCTATTTGTACCATTTCATACCATTTCGTATGATTTCGTACCAGTTCGGACCAAATCGTACGATTTGGCCCATATTGCAAAAACTGGTAAAATTTCGCACCATTTTTTCAACATCGTACTAGTTCATACCATTTCGTACGATTTCGTACTTTTTCATACCATCTCGTGTCATTTCTTACCAGTTCGGACCAAATTGTA
This sequence comes from Astragalus membranaceus, assembly GCA_039519185.1. Classification (NCBI taxonomy): domain Eukaryota; kingdom Viridiplantae; phylum Streptophyta; class Magnoliopsida; order Fabales; family Fabaceae; genus Astragalus; species Astragalus membranaceus. The sequence goes on from CM076849.1 coordinate 101,668,888, forward strand.
CGATTTGGCCCATATTGTACATACACGTACGAGCTCGTACCAGTTCGTCACTATTTGTACCATTTCGTGTGATTTCGTACCAGTTCGGACCAAATCGTACGATTTGGCCCATATTGTACATACTCGTACGAGTTCGTACCAGTTTGTACTATTTCGTACCTGTTTGTACAATTTCATACCATTTCGTGTGACTTCATACCAATTCAGAGCAAATCGTACGATTTGGCCCATATCGTACAAACTCATACCAGTTCAGACAAAATTGTACAATTTGGCCCATATTGTATAAACTGGTACGATTTCGTACCATATTTTTGAGTTCGTACTAGTTCATACCATTTCGTACGATTTTGTACTTGTTCTTAACATTTTGTGTATTTCGTACCAGTTCGGACCAAATTGTACAATTTGGCCCATATTGTACATGCTCGTACGAGCTCGTACGATTCCGTACCTGTTAGTTCCATTTCATGCCATTTCTTGTGATTTTGTACCAGTTCTGACCAAATCGTACGATTTGGCCCATATTGTACAAACTTGTACGAGTTCGTACCAGTTCGTACGATTTCACACCTGCTTGTACAATTTCATACCATTTCGTGTGATTTCGTACCAGTTCGGACCAAATCGTACGATTTGGCCCATATTGTACAAACTGGTACCAGTTCGTACGATTTCGTACCTGTTTCTACCATTTCATACCATTTCGTATGATTTCGTACAAGTTCGGTCCAAATCGTACGATTTGGCCCTTATTGTATAAACTGGAACGATTTCGTACCAATTTTTCGAGTTCGTAGTAGTTCATACCATTTCGTACGTATTCATACCATTTCGTCTGATTTCGTACCAGTTCGGAACAAATGCTACGATTTGGCCATATTGTACCAACTCGTACGAGTTCGTACCAGTTCGTACCTGTTTGTACCACTTCATACCATTTCGTGTGATTTCGTACCAGTTCGGACCAAATCGTACGATTTGGCCCATATTGTATAAACTAGTACGATTTCAATCCATTTTTTTGAGTTCGTACTATTCATACCATTTCGTACGATTTCGTACCAGTTCGTAATAGTTTCGACCAAATCGTACAATTTGGCCCATTTTGTACAAACTCGTACGAGTTAGTTCCATTTTTTACGAGATCGTACCAGTTCGTACAATTTCGTACCTATTTGTACCATTTCACACCATTTCGTATGATTTCGTACCAGTTTGGACCAAATCGTATGATTTGGCCCTTACTGTATAAAATGGTACGATTTCGTACCATTTTTAAGAGTTCGTACTAGTTGATACCATTTCGTTCGATTTCGTACCTGTTAATACCATTTCGTGGGATTTCGTACCAATTCGGACCAAATCGTACGATTTGGCCCATATTGTACATACTCGTACGAGTTCATACCATTTTTTCGAGTTCGTACCAGTTCGTTCGATTTCGTACCTGTTTGTTCCATTTCGTATGATTTCGTACCAGTTCGGACCAAATCGTACGATTTGGCCCATGTTGCAAAAACTGGTACAATTTCGTACCATTTTTTAACATCGTACTAGTTCATACCATTTCGTACGATTTTGTACTTTTTCATACCATCTCGTGTCATTTCTTACCAGTTCGGACCAAATTGTACGATTTGGCCCATATTGTACAGACACGTACGAGCTCGTACCAGTTCGTCACTATTTGTACCATTTCGTGTGATTTCGTACCAGTTCGGACCAAATCGTACGATTTGCCCATATTGTACATACTCGTATGAGTTCGTACCAGTTTGTACTATTTCGTACCTGTTTGTACAATTTCATACCATTTCGTGTGATTTCATACCAATTCAGAGCAAATCGTACGATTTGGCCCATATCGTACAAACTCATACCAGTTCAGACAAAATTGTACAATTTGGCCCATATTGTATAAACTGGTACGATTTCGTACCATATTTTTGAGTTTGTACTAGTTTATACCATTTCGTACGATTTTGTACTTGTTCATAACATTTCGTGTAATTTCGTACCAGTTCGGACCAAATTGTACAATTTGGCCCATATTGTACATGCTCGTACGAGCTCGTACGATTCCGTACCTGTTTGTTCCATTTCATGCCATTTCGTGTGATTTTGTACCAGTTCTGACCAAATCGTACGATTTGGCCCATATTGTACAAACTTGTACGAGTTCGTACCAGTTCGTACGATTTCATACCTGCTTGTACAATTTCATACCATTTCGTGTGATTTCGTACCAGTTCGGACCAAATCGTACGATTTGGCCCATATTGTACAAACTCGTACCAGTTCGTACGATTTCGTACCTTTTCTACCATTTCATACCATTTCGTATGATTTCGTACAAGTTCGGTCCAAATCGTACGATTTGGCCCTTATTGTATAAACTGGTACGATTTCGTACCAATTTTTCGAGTTCGTAGTAGTTCATACCTTTTCGTACCTATTCATACCATTTCGTCTGATTTCGTACAGTTCGGAACAAATGGTACGATTTGGCCCATATTGTACCAACTCGTACGATTTCATACTAGTTCGTACGACTTCGTACCTGTTTGTACCATTTCATACATTTCGTGTGATTTCGTACCAGTTCGTACCAAATCGTACGATTTGGCACATATTGTACAAACTCGTACAAGTTCATACTAGTTCGTACGATTTCGTATGTTTGTACCATTTCATACCATTTCGTGTGATTTTGAACCAGGTCGGACCAAATCGTACGATTTGGCCCATATTGTATAAACTAGTACGATTTCGAACCTTTTTTTCGAGATCGTACTATTCATACCATTTCATATGATTTCGTACCCGTTCATAATAGTTTCGACCAGATCGTACAATTTGGCCCATTTTGTACAAACTCGTACGAGTTCGTACCATTTTTTACGAGATCGTACCAGTTCGTACAACTTCGTACCTGATTGTACCATTTCACACCATTTAGTATGATTTCGTACCAGTTCGGACCAAAATCGTACGATTTGGCACTTATTGAATAAAATGGTTCGATTTCGTACCATTTTTTTTGAGTTCGTACTAGTTCATACCATTTCGTACCTGATAATACCATTTCGTGGGATTTCCGACCAATTCGGAAGAAATCGTACGATTTGGCCCATATTGTACATACTCGTACGAGTTCATACCATTTTTTCGAGTTCGTACCAGTTCGTACGATTCGTACCTATTTGTACCATTTCATACCATTTCGTATGATTTCGTACCAGTTCGGACCAAATCGTACGATTTGGCCCATATTGCAAAAACTGGTAAAATTTCGCACCATTTTTTCAACATCGTACTAGTTCATACCATTTCGTACGATTTCGTACTTTTTCATACCATCTCGTGTCATTTCTTACCAGTTCGGACCAAATTGTACGATTTGGCCCATATTGTACATACACGTACGAGCTCGTACCAGTTCGTCACTATTTGTACCATTTCGTGTGATTTCGTACCAGTTCGGACCAAATCGTACGATTTGGCCCATATTGTACATACTCGTACGAGTTCGTACCAGTTTGTAATATTTCGTACCTGTTTGTACAATTTCATACCATTTCGTGTGATTCATACCAATCAGAGCAAATCGTACGATTTGGCCCATATCGTACAAACTCATACCAGTTCAGACAAAATTGTACAATTTGGGCCCATATTGTATAAACTGGTACGATTTCGTACCATATTTTTGAGTTCGTACTAGTTCATACCATTTCGTACGATTTTGTACATTGTTCTTAACATTTTGTGTAGTTTTCGTACCAGTTCGGACCAATTGTACAATTTGGCCCATATTGTACATGCTCGTACGAGCTCGTACGATTCCGTACCTGTTAGTTCCATTTCATGCCATTTCTTGTGATTTTGTACCAGTCTGACCAAATCGTACGATTTGGCCCATATTGTACAAACTTGTACGAGTTCGTACCAGTTCGTACGATTTCACACCTGCTTGTACAATTTCATACCATTTCGTGTGATTTCGTACCAGTTCGGACCAAATCGTACGATTTGGCCCATATTGTACAAACTGGTACCAGTTCGTACGATTTCGTACCTGTTTCTACCATTTCATACCATTTCGTATGATTTCGTACAAGTTCGGTCCAAATCGTACGATTTGGCCCTTATTGTAATAAACTGGAACGTTTCGTACCAATTTTTCGAGTCGTAGTAGTTCATACCATTTCGTACGTATTCATACCATTTCGTTGATTTCGTACCAGTTCGGAAAAATGCTACGATTTGGCCCATATTGTACCAACTCGTACGAGTTCGTACCAGTTCGTACGATTTCGTACCTGTTTGTACCACTTCATACCATTTCGTGTGATTTCGTACCAGTTCGGACCAAATCGTACGATTTGGCCCATATTGTATAAACTAGTACGATTTCAATCCATTTTTTTGAGTTCGTACTATTCATACCATTTCGTACGATTTCGTACCGTTCGTAATAGTTTCGACCAAATCGTACAATTTGGCCCATTTTGTACAAACTCGTACGAGTTCGTTACCATTTTTTACGAGATCGTACCAGTTCGTACAATTTCGTACCTATTTGTACCATTTCACACCATTTAGTATGATTTCGTACCAGTTTGGACAAATCGTATGATTTGGCCCTTATATAAAATGGTACGATTTCGTACCATTTTAAGAGTTCGTACTAGTTTCATCGTTCGATTTCGTACCTGTTAATACCATTTCGTGGGATTTCTACCAATTCGGAACCAAATCGTACGATTTGGCCCATATTGTACATACTCGTACGAGTTCATACCATTTTTTCGAGTTCGTACCAGTTCGTCGATTTCGTACCTATTTGTCCATTTCGTATGATTTCGTACCAGTTCGGACCAAATCGTACGATTTGGCCCATGTTGCAAAAACTGGTAAATTTCGTACCATTTTTTTAACATCGTACTAGTTCATACCATTTCGTACGATTTCGTACTTTTTCATACCATCTCGTGTCATTTCTTACCAGTTCGGACCAAATTGTACGATTTGGCCCATATTGTACATACACGTACGAGCTCGTACCAGTTCGTCACTATTTGTACCATTTCGTGTGATTTCGTACCAGTTCGGACCAAATCGTACGATTTGGCCCATATTGTACATACTCGTACGAGTTCGTACCAGTTTGTACTATTTCGTACCTGTTTGTACAATTTCATACCATTTCGTGTGATTTCATACCAATTCAGAGCAAATCGTACGATTTGGCCCATATCGTACAAACTCATACCAGTTCAGACAAAATTGTACAATTTGGCCCATATTGTATAAACTGGTACGATTTCGTACCATATTTTTGAGTTGTACTAGTTATACCATTTCGTACGATTTTGTACTTGTTCATAACATTTCGTGTAATTTCGTACCAGTTCGGACCAAATTGTACAATTTGGCCCATATTGTACATGCTCGTACGAGCTCGTACGATTCCGTACCTGTTTGTTCCATTTCATGCCATTTCGTGTGATTTTGTACCAGTTCTGACCAAATCGTACGATTTGGCCCATATTGTACAAACTTGTACGAGTTCGTACCAGTTCGTACGATTTCATACCTGCTTGTACAATTTCATACCATTTCGTGTGATTTCGTACCAGTTCGGACCAAATCGTACGATTTGGCCCATATTGTACAAACTCGTACCAGTTCGTACGATTTCGTACCTGTTTCTACCATTTCATACCATTTCGTATGATTTCGTACAAGTTCGGTCCAAATCGTACGATTTGGCCCTTATTGTATAAACTGGTACGATTTCGTACCAATTTTTCGAGTTCGTAGTAGTTCATACCATTTCGTACCTATTCATACCATTTCGTCTGATTTCGTACCAGTTCGGAACAAATGGTACGATTTGGCCCATATTGTACCAACTCGTACGATTTCATACTAGTTCGTACGATTTCGTACCTGTTTGTACCATTTCATACCATTTCGTGTGATTTCGTACCAGTTCGGACCAAATCGTACGATTTGGCACATATTGTACAAACTCGTACAAGTTCATACTAGTTCGTACGATTTCGTACTGTTTGTACCATTTCATACCATTTCGTGTGATTTTGAACCAGGTCGGACCAAATCGTACGATTTGGCCCATATTGTATAAACTAGTACGATTTCGAACCTTTTTTTCGAGATCGTACTATTCATACCATTTCGTACGATTTCGTACCCGTTCAAATAGTTTCGACCAGATCGTACAATTTGGCCCATTTTTGTACAAACTCGTACGAGTTCGTACCATTTTTTACGAGATCGTACCAGTTCGTACAACTTCGTACCTGATTTGTACCATTTCACACCATTTAGTATGATTTCGTACCAGTTCGGACCAAATCGTACGATTTGGCACTTATTGAAAAAATGGTTCGATTTCGTACCATTTTTTTGAGTTCGTACTAGTTCATACCATTTCGTACCTGATAATACCATTTCGTGGGATTTCGACCAATTCGGAAGAAATCGTACGATTTGGCCCATATTGTACATACTCGTACGAGTTCATACCATTTTTTCGAGTTCGTACCAGTTCGTTCGATTTCGTACCTGTTTTCATCCATTTCGTATGATTTCGTACCAGTTCGGACCAAATCGTACGATTTGGCCCATGTAGCAAAAACTGTGTAAAATTTCGTACACCATTTTTTTAACATCGTACTAGTTCATACCATTTCGTACGATTTTTGTACTTTTTCATACCATCTCGTGTCATTTCTTACCAGTTCGGAACCAAATTGTACGATTTGGCCCATATTGTACATACACGTACGAGCTCGTACCAGTTCGTCACTATTTGTACCATTTCGTGTGATTTCGTACCAGTTCGGACCAAATCGTACGATTTGCCCATATTGGTACATACTCGTATGAGTTCGTACCAGTTTGTACTATTATCGTACCTGTTTTGTACAATTTCATACCATTTCGTGTGATTTCATACCAATTCAGAGCAAATCGTACGATTTGGCCCATATCGTACAAACTCATACCAGTTCAGACAAAATTGTACAATTTGGCCCATATTGTATAAACTGGACGATTTCGTACCATATTTTTGAGTTTGTACTAGTTTATACCATTTCGTACGATTTTGTACTTGTTCATAACATTTCGAGTAATTTCGTACCATTCGGACCAAATTGTACAATTTGGCCCATATTGTACATGCTCGTACGAGCTCGTACGATTCCGTACCTGTTTGTTCCATTTCATGCCATTTCGTGTGATTTTGTACCAGTTCTAGACCAAATCGTACGATTTGGCCCATATTGTACAAACTTGTACGAGTTCGTACCAGTTCGTACGATTTCATACCTGCTTGTACAATTTCATACCATTTCGTGTGATTTCGTACCAGTTCGGACCAAATCGTACGATTTGGCCCATATTGTACAAACTCGTACCAGTTCGTACGATTTCGTACCTGTTTCTACCATTTCATACCATTTCGTATGATTTCGTACAAGTTCGGTTCCAAATCGTACGATTTGGCCCTTATTGTATAAACTGGTACGATTTCGTACCAATTTTCGAGTTCGTAGTATTCATACCTTTTCGTACCTAATCATACCATTTCGTCTGATTTCGTACCATTCGGAACAAATGGTAACGATTTGGCCCATATTGTACCAACTCGTACGATTTCATACTAGTTCGTACGACTTCGTACCTGTTTGTACCATTTCATACTATATCGTGTGATTTCGTACCAGTTCGTACCAAATCGTACGATTTGGCACATATTGTACAAACTCGTACAATTCATACTAGTTTCGTACGATTTCGTACCTGTTTGTACCATTTCATACCATTTCGTGTGATTTGAACCAGGTCGGCACCAAATCTACGATTTGGCCCATATTGTATAAACTAGTAACGATTTCGAACCTTTTTTTCGAGATCGTACTATTCATACCATTTCATATGATTTCGTACCCGTTCATAATAGTTTCGACCAGATCGTACAATTTGGCCCATTTTGTACAAACTCGTACGAGTTCGTACCATTTTTTACGAGATCGTACCAGTTCGTACAACTTCGTACCTGATTGTACCATTTCACACCATTTAGTATGATTTCGTACCAATTCGGACCAAATCGTACGATTTGGCACTTATTGAATAAAATGGTTCGATTTCGTACCATTTTTTTTGAGTTCGTACTAGTTCATACCCTTTCGTACCTGATAATACCATTTCGTGGGATTTCCGACCAATTTCGGAAGAAATCGTACGATTTGGCCCATATTGGTACATACTCGTACGAGTTCATAACCATTTTTTCGAGTTCGTACCAGTTCGTACGATTCGTACCTATTTGTACCATTTCATACCATTTCGTATGATTTCGTACCAGTTCGGACCAAATCGTACGATTTGGCCCATATTGCAAAAACTGGTAAAATTTCGCACCATTTTTCAACATCGACTAGTTCATACCATTTCGTACGATTATTTTTCATACCATCTCGTGTCATTTCTTACCAGTTCGGACCAAATTGTACGATTTGGCCCATATTGTACATAACACGTACGAGCTCGTACCAGTTCGTCACTATTTGTACCATTTCGTGTGATTTCGTACCAGTTCGGACCAAATCGTACGATTTGGCCCATATTGTACATACTCGTACGAGTTCGTACCAGTTTGTACTATTTCGTACCTGTTTGTACAATTTCATACCATTTCGTGTGACTTCATACCAATTCAGAGCAAATCGTACGATTTGGCCCAATCGTACAAACTCATAACCAGTTCAGACAAAATTGTACAATTTGGCCCATATTGTATAAACTGGTACGATTCTACCATATTTTTGAGTTCGTACTAGTTCATACCATTTCGTACGATTTTGTACTTGTTCAACATTTTGTGTAGTTTCGTTACCAGTTCGGACCAAATGTACAATTTGGCCCATATTGTACATGCTCGTACGAGCTCGTACGATTCCGTACCTGTTAGTTTTCCATTTCATGCCATTTCTTGTGATTTTGTACCAGTTCTGACCAAATCGTACGATTTGGCCCATATTGTACAAACTTGTACGAGTTCGTACCAGTTCGTACGATTTCACACCTGCTTGTACAATTTCATACCATTTATTGATTTCGTACCATTCGGACCAAATCGTACGATTTGGCCCATATTGTACAAACTGGTACCAGTCGTACTTTCGATTCGTACCTGTTTCTACCATTCATACCATTTCGTATGATTTCGTACAAGTTCGGTCCAAATCGTACGATTTGGCCCTTATTGTATAACTGTAACGATTCGTACCAATTTTTCGAGTTCGTAGTAGTTCATACCATTTCGTACTATTCATACCATTTCGTCTGATTTCGTACCAGTTCGGAACAAATGCTACGATTTGGCCCAATTGTACCAACTCGTACGAGTTCGTACCATTCGTACGATTTCGTACCTGTTTGTACCACTTCATACCATTTCGTGTGATTTCGTACCAGTTCGGACCAAATCGTACGATTTGGCCCATATTGTATAAACTAGTACGATTTCAATCCATTTTTCGAGTTCGTACTATTCATACCATTTCGTACGATTTCGTACCAGTTCGTAATAGTTTCGACCAAATCGTACAATTTGGCCCATTTTGTACAAACTCGTACGAGTTAGTTCCATTTTTTACGAGATCGTACCAGTTCGTACAATTTCGTACCTATTTGTACCATTTCACACCATTTCGTATGATTTCGTACCAGTTTGGACCAAATCGTATGATTTGGCCCTTACTGTATAAAATGGTACGATTTCGTACCATTTTTAAGAGTTCGTACTAGTTGATACCATTTCGTTCGATTTCGTACCTGTTAATACCATTTCGTGGATTTCGTACCAATTCGGACCAAATCGTACGATTTGGCCCATATTGTACATACTCGTACGAGTTCATACCATTTTTTCGAGTTCGTACCAGTTCGTTCGATTTCGTACCTGTTTGTTCCATTTCGTATGATTTCGTACCAGTTCGGACCAAATCGTACGATTTGGCCCATGTTGCAAAAACTGGTACAATTTCGTACCATTTTTTTTAACATCGTACTAGTTCATACCATTTCGTACGATTTTGTACTTTTTCATACCATCTCGTGTCATTTCTTACCAGTTCGGACCAAATTGTACGATTTGGCCCATATTGTACAGACACGTACGAGCTCGTACCAGTTCGTCACTATTTGTACCATTTCGTGTGATTTCGTACCAGTTCGGACCAAATCGTACGATTTGCCCCATATTGTACATACTCGATGAGTTCGTACCAGTTTGTACTATTTCGTACCTGTTTGTACAATTTCATACCATTTCGTGTGATTTCATACCAATTCAGAGCAAATCGTACGATTTGGCCCATATCGTACAAACTCATACCAGTTCAGACAAAATTGTACAATTTGGCCCATATTGTATAAACTGGTACGATTTCGTACCATATTTTTGAGTTTGTACTAGTTTATACCATTTCGTACGATTTTGTACTTGTTCATAACATTTCGTGTAATTCGTACCAGTTCGGACCAAATTGTACAATTTGGCCCATATTGTACATGCTCGTACGAGCTCGTACGATTCCGTACCTGTTTGTTCCATTTCATGCCATTTCGTGTGATTTTGTACCAGTTCTGACCAAATCGTACGATTTGGCCCATATTGTACAAACTTGTACGAGTTCGTACCAGTTCGTACGATTTCATACCTGCTTGTACAATTTCATACCATTTCGTGTGATTTCGTACCAGTTCGGACCAAATCGTACGATTTGGCCCATATTGTACAAACTCGTACCAGTTCGTACGATTTCGTACCTGTTTCTACCATTTCATACCATTTCGTATGATTTCGTACAAGTTCGGTCCAAATCGTACGATTTGGCCCTTATTGTATAAACTGGTACGATTTCGTACCAATTTTTCGAGTTCGTAGTAGTTCATACCTTTTCGTACCTATTCATACCATTTCGTCTGATTTCGTACCAGTTCGGAACAAATGGTACGATTTGGCCCATATTGTACCAACTCGTACGATTTCATACTAGTTCGTACGACTTCGTACCTGTTTGTACCATTTCATACTATTTCGTGTGATTTCGTACCAGTTCGTACCAAATCGTACGATTTGGCACATATAGTACAAACTCGTACAAGTTCATACTAGTTCGTACGATTTCGTACCTGTTTGTACCATTTCATACCATTTCGTGTGATTTTGAACCAGGTCGGACCAAATCGTACGATTTGGCCCATATTGTATAAACTAGTACGATTTCGAACCATTTTTTCGAGATCGTACTATTCATACCATTTCGTACGATTTCGTACCCGTTCATAATAGTTTCGACCAGATCGTACAATTTGGCCCATTTTGTACAAACTCGTACGAGTTCGTACCATTTTTTTACGAGATCGTACCAGTTCGTACAACTTCGTACCTGTTTGTACCATTTCACACCATTTAGTATGATTTCGTACCAGTTCGGACCAAATCGTACGATTTGGCACTTATTGAATAAAATGGTTCGATTTCGTACCATTTTTTTGAGTTCGTACTAGTTCATACCATTTCGTACCTGATAATACCATTTCGTGGGATTTTCGACCAATTCGGAAGAAATCGTACGATTTGGCCCATATTGTACATACTCGTACGAGTTCATACCATTTTTTCGAGTTCGTACCAGTTCGTACGATTTCGTACCTATTTGTACCATTTCATACCATTTCGTATGATTTCGTACCAGTTCGGACCAAATCGTACGATTTGGCCCATATTGCAAAAACTGGTAAAATTTCGCACCATTTTTTCAACATCGTACTAGTTCATACCATTTCGTACTTTTTCATACCATCTCGTGTCATTTCTTACCAGTTCGGACCAAATTGTACGATTTGGCCCATATTGTACATACACGTACGAGCTCGTACCAGTTCGTCACTATTTGTACCATTTCGTGTGATTTCGTACCAGTTCGGACCAAATCGTACGATTTGGCCCATATTGTACATACTCGTACGAGTTCGTACCAGTTTGTACTATTTCGTACCTGTTTGTACAATTTCATACCATTTCGTGTGACTTCATACCAATTCAGAGCAAATCGTACGATTTGGCCCATATCGTACAAACTCATACCAGTTCAGACAAAATTGTACAATTTGGCCCATATTGTATAAACTGGTACGATTTCGTACCATATTTTTGAGTTCGTACTAGTTCATACCATTTCGTACGATTTTGTACTTGTTCTTAACATTTTGTGTAGTTTCGTACCAGTTCGGACCAAATTGTACAATTTGGCCCATATTGTACATGCTCGTACGAGCTCGTACGATTCCGTACCTGTTAGTTCCATTTCATGCCATTTCTTGTGATTTTGTACCAGTTCTGACCAAATCGTACGATTTGGCCCATATTGTACAAACTTGTACGAGTTCGTACCAGTTCGTACGATTTCACACCTGCTTGTACAATTTCATACCATTTCGTGTGATTTCGTACCAGTTCGGACCAAATCGTACGATTTGGCCCATATTGTACAAACTGGTACCCAGTTCGTACGATTTCGTACCTGTTTCTACCATTTCATACCATTTCGTATGATTTCGTACAAGTTCGGTCCAAATCGTACGATTTGGCCCTTATTGTATAAACTGGAACGATTTCGTACCAATTTTTCGAGTTCGTAGTAGTTCATACCATTTCGTACGTATTCATACCATTTCGTCTGATTTCGTACCAGTTCGGAACAAATGCTACGATTTGGCCCATATTGTACCAACTCGTACGAGTTCGTACCAGTTCGTACGATTTCGTACCTGTTTGTACCACTTCATACCATTTCGTGTGATTTCGTACCAGTTCGGACCAAATCGTACGATTTGGCCCATATTGTATAAACTAGTACGATTTCAATCCATTTTTTTGAGTTCGTACTATTCATACCATTTCGTACGATTTCGTACCAGTTCGTAATAGTTTCGACCAAATCGTACAATTTGGCCCATTTTGTACAAACTCGTACGAGTTAGTTCCATTTTTTACGAGATCGTACCAGTTCGTACAATTTCGTACCTATTTGTACCATTTCACACCATTTCGTATGATTTCGTACCAGTTTGGACCAAATCGTATGATTTGGCCCTTACTGTATAAAATGGTACGATTTCGTACCATTTTTAAGAGTTCGTACTAGTTGATACCATTTCGTTCGATTTCGTACCTGTTAATACCATTTCGTGGGATTTCGTACCAATTCGAACCAAATCGTACGATTTGGCCCATATTGTACATACTCGTACGAGTTCATACCATTTTTTCGAGTTCGTACCAGTTCGTTCGATTTCGTACCTGTTTGTTCCATTTCGTATGATTTCGTACCAGTTCGGACCAAATCGTACGATTTGGCCCATGTTGCAAAAACTGGTACAATTTCGTACCATTTTTTTAACATCGTACTAGTTCATACCATTTCGTACGATTTTGTACTTTTTCATACCATCTCGTGTCATTTCTCACCAGTTCGGACCAAATTGTATGATTTGGCCCATATTGTACAGACACGTACGAGCTCGTACCAGTTCGTCACTATTTGTACCATTTCGTGTGATTTCGTACCAGTTCGGACCAAATCGTACGATTTGCCCCATATTGTACATACTCGTATGAGTTCGTACCAGTTTGTACTATTTCGTACCTGTTTGTACAATTTCATACCATTTCGTGTGATTTCATACCACTTCAGAGCAAATCGTACGATTTGGCCCATATCGTACAAACTCATACCAGTTCAGACAAAATTGTACAATTTGGCCCATATTGTATAAACTGGTACGATTTCGTACCATATTTTTGAGTTTGTACTAGTTTATACCATTTCGTACGATTTTGTACTTGTTCATAACATTTCGTGTAATTTCGTACCAGTTCGGACCAAATTGTACAATTTGGCCCATATTGTACATGCTCGTACGAGCTCGTACGATTCCGTACCTGTTTGTTCTATTTCATGCCATTTCGTGTGATTTTGTACCAGTTCTGACCAAATCGTACAATTTGGCCCATATTGTACAAACTTGTACGAGTTCGTACCAGTTCGTACGATTTCATACCTGCTTGTACAATTTCATACCATTTCGTGTGATTTCGTACCAGTTCGGACCAAATCGTACGATTTGGCCCATATTGTACAAACTCGTACCAGTTCGTACGATTTCGTACCTGTTTTTACCATTTCATACCATTTCGTATGATTTCGTACAAGTTCGGTCCAAATCGTACGATTTGGCCCTTATTGTATAAACTGGTACGATTTCGTACCAATTTTTCGAGTTCGTAGTAGTTCATACCTTTTCGTACCCATTCATACCATTTCGTCTGATTTCGTACCAGTTCGGAACAAATGGTACGATTTGGCCCATATTGTACCAACTCGTACGATTTCATACTAGTTCGTACGACTTCGTACCTGTTTGTACCATTTCATACTATTTCGTGTGATTTCGTACCAGTTCGTACCAAATCGTACGATTTGGCACATATTGTACAAACTCGTACAAGTTCATACTAGTTCGTACGATTTCGTACCTGTTTGTACCATTTCATACCATTTCGTGTGATTTTGAACCAGGTCGGACCAAATCGTACGATTTGGGCCCATATTGTATAAACTAGTACGATTTCGAACCTTTTTTTCGAGATCGTACTATTCATACCATTTCATATGATTTCGTACCCGTTCATAATAGTTTCGACCAGATCGTACAATTTGGCCCATTTTGTACAAACTCGTACGAGTTCGTACCATTTTTTACGAGATCGTACCAGTTCGTACAACTTCGTACCTGATTGTACCATTTCACACCATTTAGTATGATTTCGTACCAGTTCGGACCAAATCGTACGATTTGGCACTTATTGAATAAAATGGTTCGATTTCGTACCATTTTTTTTGAGTTCGTACTAGTTCATACCATTTCGTACCTGATAATACCATTTCGTGGGATTTCCGACCAATTCGGAAGAAATCGTACGATTTGGCCCATATTGTACATACTCGTACGAGTTCATACCATTTTTTCGAGTTCGTACCAGTTCGTACGATTTCGTACCTATTTGTACCATTTCATACCATTTCGTATGATTTCGTACCAGTTCGGACCAAATCGTACGATTTGGCCCATATTGCAAAAACTGGTAAAATTTCGCACCATTTTTTCAACATCGTACTAGTTCATACCATTTCGTACGATTTCGTACTTTTTCATACCATCTCGTGTCATTTCTTACCAGTTCGGACCAAATTGTACGATTTGGCCCATATTGTACATACACGTACGAGCTCGTACCAGTTCGTCACTATTTGTACCATTTCGTGTGATTTTGTACCAGTTCGGACCAAATCGTACGATTTGGCCCATATTGTACATACTCGTACGAGTTCGTACCAGTTTGTACTATTTCGTACCTGTTTGTACAATTTCATACCATTTCGTGTGATTTCATACCAATTCAGAGCAAATCGTACGATTTGGCCCATATCGTACAAACTCATACCAGTTCAGACAAAATTGTACAATTTGGCCCATATTGTATAAACTTGTACGATTTCGTACCATATTTTTGTGTTTGTAATAGTTTATACCATTTCGTACGATTTTGTACTTGTTCATAACATTTCGTGTAATTTCGTACCAGTTCGGACCAAATTGTACAATTTGGCCCATATTGTACATGCTCGTACGAGCTCGTACGATTCCGTACCTGTTTGTTCCATTTCAAGCCATTTCGTGTGATTTTGTACCAGTTCTAACCAAATCGTACGATTTGGCCCATATTGTACAAACTTGTACGAGTTCGTACCAGTTCGTACGATTTCATACCTGCTTGTACAATTTCATACCATTTCGTGTGATTTCGTACCAGTTCGGACCAAATCGTACGATTTGGCCCATATTGTACAAACTCGTACCAGTTCGTACGATTTCGTACCTGTTTCTACCATTTCATACCATTTCGTATGATTTCGTACAAGTTCGGTCCAAATCGTACGATTTGGCCCTTATTGTATAAACTGGTACGATTTCGTACCAATTTTTCGAGTTCGTAGTAGTTCATACCTTTTCGTACCTATTCATACCATTTCGTCTGATTTCGTACCAGTTCGGAACAAATGGTACGATTTGGCCCATATTGTACCAACTCGTACGATTTCATACTAGTTCGTACGACTTCGTACCTGTTTGTACCATTTCATACTATTTCGTGTGATTTCGTACCAGTTCGTACCAAATCGTACGATTTGGCACATATTGTACAAACTCGTACAAGTTCATACTAGTTCGTACGATTTCGTACCTGTTTGTACCATTTCATACCATTTCGTGTGATTTTGAACCAGGTCGGACCAAATCGTACGATTTGGCCCATATTGTATAAACTAGTACGATTTCGAACCTTTTTTTCGAGATCGTACTATTCATACCATTTCATATGATTTCGTACCCGTTCATAATAGTTTCGACCAGATCGTACAATTTGGCCCATTTTGTACAAACTCGTACGAGTTCGTACCATTTTTTACGAGATCGTACCAGTTCGTACAACTTCGTACCTGATTGTACCATTTCACACCATTTAGTATGATTTCGTACCAATTCGGACCAAATCGTACGATTTGGCACTTATTGAATAAAATGGTTCGATTTCGTACCATTTTTTTTGAGTTCGTACTAGTTCATACCCTTTCGTACCTGATAATACCATTTCGTGGGATTTCCGACCAATTCGGAAGAAATCGTACGATTTGGCCCATATTGTACATACTCGTACGAGTTCATACCATTTTTTCGAGTTCGTACCAGTTCGTACGATTTCGTACCTATTTGTACCATTTCATACCATTTCGTATGATTTCGTACCAGTTCGGACCAAATCGTACGATTTGGCCCATATTGCAAAAACTGGTAAAATTTCGCACCATTTTTTCAACATCGTACTAGTTCATACCATTTCGTACTTTTTCATACCATCTCGTGTCATTTCTTACCAGTTCGGACCAAATTGTACGATTTGGCCCATATTGTACATACACGTACGAGCTCGTACCAGTTCGTCACTATTTGTACCATTTCGTGTGATTTCGTACCAGTTCGGACCAAATCGTACGATTTGGCCCATATTGTACATACTCGTACGAGTTCGTACCAGTTTGTACTATTTCGTACCTGTTTGTACAATTTCATACCATTTCGTGTGACTTCATACCAATTCAGAGCAAATCGTACGATTTGGCCCATATCGTACAAACTCATACCAGTTCAGACAAAATTGTACAATTTGGCCCATATTGTATAAACTGGTACGAGTTCGTACCATATTTTTGAGTTCGTACTAGTTCATACCATTTCGTACGATTTTGTACTTGTTCATAACATTTTGTGTAATTTCGTACCAGTTCGGACCAAATTGTACAATTTGGCCCATATTGTACATGCTCGTACGAGCTCGTACGATTCCGTACCTGTTTGTTCCATTTCATGCCATTTCTTGTGATTTTGTACCAGTTCTGACCAAATCGTACGATTTGCCCCATATTGTACAAACTTGTACGAGTTCGTACCAGTTCGTACGATTTCACACCTGCTTGTACAATTTCATACCATTTCATGTGATTTCGTACCAGTTCGGACCAAATCGTACGATTTGGCCCATATTGTACAAACTGGTACCAGCTCGTACGATTTCGTACCTGTTTCTACCATTTCATACCATTTCGTATGATTTCGTACAAGTTCGGTCCAAATCGTACGATTTGGCCCTTATTGTATAAACTGGAACGATTTCGTACCAATTTTTCGAGTTCGTAGTAGTTCATACCATTTCGTACGTATTCATACCATTTCGTCTGATTTCGTACCAGTTCGGAACAAATGCTACGATTTGGCCCATATTGTACCAACTCGTACGAGTTCGTACCAGTTCGTACGATTTCGTACCTGTTTGTACCACTTCATACCATTTCGTGTGATTTCGTACCAGTTCGGACCAAATCGTACGATTTGGCCCATATTGTATAAACTAGTACGATTTCAATCCATTTTTTTGAGTTCGTACTATTCATACCATTTCGTACGATTTCGTACCAGTTCGTAATAGTTTCGACCAAATCGTACAATTTGGCCCATTTTGTACAAACTCGTACGAGTTAGTTCCATTTTTTACGAGATCGTACCAGTTCGTACAATTTCGTACCTATTTGTACCATTTCACACCATTTCGTATGATTTCGTACCAGTTTGGACCAAATCGTATGATTTGGCCCTTACTGTATAAAATGGTACGATTTCGTACCATTTTTAAGAGTTCGTACTAGTTGATACCATTTCGTTCGATTTCGTACCTGTTAATACCATTTCGTGGGATTTCGTACCAATTCGGACCAAATCGTACGATTTGGCCCATATTGTACATACTCGTACGAGTTCATACCATTTTTTCGAGATCGTACCAGTTCGTTCGATTTCGTACCTGTTTGTTCCATTTCGTATGATTTCGTACCAGTTCGGACCAAATCGTACGATTTGGCCCATGTTGCAAAAACTGGTACAATTTCGTACCATTTTTTTAACATCGTACTAGTTCATACCATTTCGTACGATTTTGTACTTTTTCATACCATCTCGTGTCATTTCTTACCAGTTCGGACCAAATTGTACGATTTGGCCCATATTGTACAGACACGTACGAGCTCGTACCAGTTCGTCACTATTTGTACCATTTCGTGTGATTTCGTACTAGTTCGGACCAAATCGTACGATTTGCCCCATATTGTACATACTCGAGTTCGTACCAGTTTGTACTATTTCGTACCTGTTTGTACAATTTCATACCATTTCGTGTGATTTCATACCAATTCAGAGCAAATCGTACGATTTGGCCCATATCGTACAAACTCATACCAGTTCAGACAAAATTGTACAATTTGGCCCATATTGTATAAACTTGTACGATTTCGTACCATATTTTTGTGTTTGTACTAGTTTATACCATTTCGTACGATTTTGTACTTGTTCATAACATTTCGTGTAATTTCGTACCAGTTCGGACCAAATTGTACAATTTGGCCCATATTGTACATGCCCGTACGAGCTCGTACGATTCCGTACCTGTTTGTTCCATTTCAAGCCATTTCGTGTGATTTTGTACCAGTTCTAACCAAATCGTACGATTTGGCCCATATTGTACAAACTAGTACGAGTTCGTACCAGTTCGTACGATTTCATACCTGCTTGTACAATTTCATACCATTTCGTGTGATTTCGTACCAGTTCGGACCAAATCGTACGATTTGGCCCATATTGTACAAACTCGTACCAGTTCGTACGATTTCGTACCTGTTTCTACCATTTCATACCATTTCGTATGATTTCGTACAAGTTCGGTCCAAATCGTACGATTTGGCCCTTATTGTATAAACTGGTACGATTTCGTACCAATTTTTCGAGTTCGTAGTAGTTCATACCTTTTCGTACCTATTCATACCATTTCGTCTGATTTCGTACCAGTTCGGAACAAATGGTACGATTTGGCCCATATTGTACCAACTCGTACGATTTCATACTAGTTCGTACGACTTCGTACCTGTTTGTACCATTTCATACTATTTCGTGTGATTTCGTACCAGTTCGTACCAAATCGTACGATTTGGCACATATAGTACAAACTCGTACAAGTTCATACTAGTTCGTACGATTTCGTACCTGTTTGTACCATTTCATACCATTTCGTGTGATTTTGAACCAGGTCGGACCAAATCGTACGATTTGGCCCATATTGTATAAACTAGTACGATTTCGAACCATTTTTTCGAGATCGTACTATTCATACCATTTCGTACGATTTCGTACCCGTTCATAATAGTTTCGACCAGATCGTACAATTTGGCCCATTTTGTACAAACTCGTACGAGTTCGTACCATTTTTTTACGAGATCGTACCAGTTCGTACAACTTCGTACCTGTTTGTACCATTTCACACCATTTAGTATGATTTCGTACCAGTTCGGACCAAATCGTACGATTTGGCACTTATTGAATAAAATGGTTCGATTTCGTACCATTTTTTTGAGTTCGTACTAGTTCATACCATTTCGTACCTGATAATACCATTTCGTGGGATTTTCGACCAATTCGGAAGAAATCGTACGATTTGGCCCATATTGTACATACTCGTACGAGTTCATACCATTTTTTCGAGTTCGTACCAGTTCGTACGATTTCGTACCTATTTGTACCATTTCATACCATTTCGTATGATTTCGTACCAGTTCGGACCAAATCGTACGATTTGGCCCATATTGCAAAAACTGGTAAAATTTCGCACCATTTTTTCAACATCGTACTAGTTCATACCATTTCGTACTTTTTCATACCATCTCGTGTCATTTCTTACCAGTTCGGACCAAATTGTACGATTTGGCCCATATTGTACATACACGTACGAGCTCGTACCAGTTCGTCACTATTTGTACCATTTCGTGTGATTTCGTACCAGTTCGGACCAAATCGTACGATTTGGCCCATATTGTACATACTCGTACGAGTTCGTACCAGTTTGTACTATTTCGTACCTGTTTGTACAATTTCATACCATTTCGTGTGACTTCATACCAATTCAGAGCAAATCGTACGATTTGGCCCATATCGTACAAACTCATACCAGTTCAGACAAAATTGTACAATTTGGCCCATATTGTATAAACTGGTACGAGTTCGTACCATATTTTTGAGTTCGTACTAGTTCATACCATTTCGTACGATTTTGTACTTGTTCATAACATTTTGTGTAATTTCGTACCAGTTCGGACCAAATTGTACAATTTGGCCCATATTGTACATGCTCGTACGAGCTCGTACGATTCCGTACCTGTTTGTTCCATTTCATGCCATTTCTTGTGATTTTGTACCAGTTCTGACCAAATCGTACGATTTGCCCCATATTGTACAAACTTGTACGAGTTCGTACCAGTTCGTACGATTTCACACCTGCTTGTACAATTTCATACCATTTCATGTGATTTCGTACCAGTTCGGACCAAATCGTACGATTTGGCCCATATTGTACAAACTGGTACCAGCTCGTACGATTTCGTACCTGTTTCTACCATTTCATACCATTTCGTATGATTTCGTACAAGTTCGGTCCAAATCGTACGATTTGGCCCTTATTGTATAAACTGGAACGATTTCGTACCAATTTTTCGAGTTCGTAGTAGTTCATACCATTTCGTACGTATTCATACCATTTCGTCTGATTTCGTACCAGTTCGGAACAAATGCTACGATTTGGCCCATATTGTACCAACTCGTACGAGTTCGTACCAGTTCGTACGATTTCGTACCTGTTTGTACCACTTCATACCATTTCGTGTGATTTCGTACCAGTTCGGACCAAATCGTACGATTTGGCCCATATTGTATAAACTAGTACGATTTCAATCCATTTTTTTGAGTTCGTACTATTCATACCATTTCGTACGATTTCGTACCAGTTCGTAATAGTTTCGACCAAATCGTACAATTTGGCCCATTTTGTACAAACTCGTACGAGTTAGTTCCATTTTTTACGAGATCGTACCAGTTCGTACAATTTCGTACCTATTTGTACCATTTCACACCATTTCGTATGATTTCGTACCAGTTTGGACCAAATCGTATGATTTGGCCCTTACTGTATAAAATGGTACGATTTCGTACCATTTTTAAGAGTTCGTACTAGTTGATACCATTTCGTTCGATTTCGTACCTGTTAATACCATTTCGTGGGATTTCGTACCAATTCGGACCAAATCGTACGATTTGGCCCATATTGTACATACTCGTACGAGTTCATACCATTTTTTCGAGTTCGTACCAGTTCGTTCGATTTCGTACCTGTTTGTTCCATTTCGTATGATTTCGTACCAGTTCGGACCAAATCGTACGATTTGGCCCATGTTGCAAAAACTGGTACAATTTCGTACCATTTTTTTAACATCGTACTAGTTCATACCATTTCGTACGATTTTGTACTTTTTCATACCATCTCGTGTCATTTCTTACCAGTTCGGACCAAGTTGTACGATTTGGCCCATATTGTACAGACACGTACGAGCTCGTACCAGTTCGTCACTATTTGTACCATTTCGTGTGATTTCGTACTAGTTCGGACCAAATCGTACGATTTGCCCCATATTGTACATACTCGAGTTCGTACCAGTTTGTACTATTTCGTACCTGTTTGTACAATTTCATACCATTTCGTGTGATTTCATACCAATTCAGAGCAAATCGTACGATTTGGCCCATATCGTACAAACTCATACCAGTTCAGACAAAATTGTACAATTTGGCCCATATTGTATAAACTGGTACGATTTCGTACCATATTTTTGTGTTTGTACTAGTTTATACCATTTCGTACGATTTTGTACTTGTTCATAACATTTCGTGTAATTTCGTACCAGTTCGGACCAAATTGTACAATTTGGCCCATATTGTACATGCCCGTACGAGCTCGTACGATTCCGTACCTGTTTGTTCCATTTCAAGCCATTTCGTGTGATTTTGTACCAGTTCTAACCAAATCGTACGATTTGGCCCATATTGTACAAACTTGTACGAGTTCGTACCAGTTCGTACGATTTCATACCTGCTTGTACAATTTCATACCATTTCGTGTGATTTCGTACCAGTTCGGACCAAATCGTACGATTTGGCCCATATTGTACAAACTCGTACCAGTTCGTACGATTTCGTACCTGTTTCTACCATTTCATACCATTTCGTATGATTTCGTACAAGTTCGGTCCAAATCGTACGATTTGGCCCTTATTGTATAAACTGGTACGATTTCGTACCAATTTTTCGAGTTCGTAGTAGTTCATACCTTTTCGTACCTATTCATACCATTTCGTCTGATTTCGTACCAGTTCGGAACAAATGGTACGATTTGGCCCATATTGTACCAACTCGTACGATTTCATACTAGTTCGTACGACTTCGTACCTGTTTGTACCATTTCATACCATTTCGTGTGATTTCGTACCAGTTCGTACCAAATCGTACGATTTGGCACATATAGTACAAACTCGTACAAGTTCATACTAGTTCGTACGATTTCGTACCTGTTTGTACCATTTCATACCATTTCGTGTGATTTTGAACCAGGTCGGACCAAATCGTACGATTTGGCCCATATTGTATAAACTAGTACGATTTCGAACCATTTTTTCGAGATCGTACTATTCATACCATTTCGTACGATTTCGTACCCGTTCATAATAGTTTCGACCAGATCGTACAATTTGGCCCATTTTGTACAAACTCGTACGAGTTCGTACCATTTTTTACGAGATCGTACCAGTTCGTACAACTTCGTACCTGATTGTACCATTTCACACCATTTAGTATGATTTCGTACCAGTTCGGACCAAATCGTACGATTTGGCACTTATTGAATAAAATGGTTCGATTTCGTACCATTTTTTTGAGTTCGTACTAGTTCATACCATTTCGTACCTGATAATACCATTTCGTGGGATTTCCGACCAATTCGGAAGAAATCGTACGATTTGGCCCATATTGTACATACTCGTACGAGTTCATACCATTTTTTCGAGTTCGTACCAGTTCGTACGATTTCGTACCTATTTGTACCATTTCATACCATTTCGTATGATATCGTACCAGTTCGGACCAAATCGTACGATTTGGCCCATGTTGCAAAAACTGGTAAAGTTTCGCACCATTTTTTCAACATCGTACTAGTTCATACCATTTCGTACGATTTCGTACTTTTTCATACCATCTCGTGTCATTTCTTAGCAGTTCGGACCAAATTGTACGATTTGGCCCATATTGTACATACACGTACGAGCTCGTACCAGTTCGTCACTATTTGTACCATTTCGTGTGATTTCGTACCAGTTCGGACCAAATCGTACGATTTGGCCCATATTGTACATACTCGTACGAGTTCGTACCAGTTTGTACTATTTCGTACCTGTTTGTACAATTTCATACCATTTCGTGTGACTTCATACCAATTCAGAGCAAATCGTACGATTTGGCCCGTATCGTACAAACTCATACCAGTTCAGACAAAATTGTACAATTTGGCCCATATTGTATAAACTGGTACGAGTTCGTACCATATTTTTGAGTACGTACTAGTTCATACCATTTCGTACGATTTTGTACTTGTTCATAACATTTTGTGTAATTTCGTACCAGTTCGGACCAAATTGTACAGTTTGGCCCATATTGTACATGCTCGTACGAGCTCGTACGATTCCGTACCTGTTTGTTCCATTTCATGCCATTTCTTGTGATTTTGTACCAGTTCTGACCAAATCGTACGATTTGCCCCATATTGTACAAACTTGTACGAGTTCGTACCAGTTCGTACAATTTCACACCTGCTTGTACAATTTCATACCATTTCGTGTGATTTCGTACCAGTTCGGACCAAATCGTACGATTTGGCCCATATTGTACAAACTGGTACCAGCTCGTACGATTTCGTACTTGTTTCTACCATTTCATACCATTTCGTATGATTTCGTACAAGTTCGGTCCAAATCGTACGATTTGGCCCTTATTGTATAAACTGGAACGATTTCGTACCAATTTTTCGAGTTCGTAGTAGTTCATACCATTTCGTACGTATTCATACCATTTCGTCTGATTTCGTACCAGTTCGGAACAAATGCTACGATTTGGCCCATATTGTACCAACTCGTACGAGTTCGTACCAGTTCGTACGATTTCGTACCTGTTTGTACCACTTCATACCATTTCGTGTGATTTCGTACCAGTTCGGACCAAATCGTACGATTTGGTCCATATTGTACAAACTCGTACGAGTTCGTACTAGTTCGTACGATTTCGTACCTGTTTGTACCATTTCATACCATTTCGTGTGATTTCGTACCAGGTCGGACCAAATCGTACGATTTGGCCCATATTGTATAAACTAGTACGATTTCAAACCATTTTTTTGAGTTCGTACTATTCATACGATTTCGTACGATTTCGTACCTGTTCGTAATAGTTTCGACCAAATCGTACAATTTGGCCCATTTTGTACAAACTCGTACGAGTTAGTTCCATTTTTTACGAGTTCGTACCAGCTCGTACAATTTCGTACCTATTTGTACCATTTCACACCATTTCGTATGATTTCGTACCAGTTCGGACCAAATCGTATGATTTGGCCCTTACTGTATAAAATGGTACGATTTCGTACCATTTTTAAGAGTTCGTACTAGTTCATACCATTTCGTTCGATTTCGTACCTGTTAATACCATTTCGTGGGATTTCGTACCAATTCGGACCAAATCGTACGATTTGACCCATATTGTACATACTCGTACGAGTTCATACCATTTTTTCGAGTTCGTACCAGTTCGTTCGATTTCGTACTTGTTTGTTCCATTTCGTATGATTTCGTACCAGTTCGGACCAAATCGTACGATTTGGCCCATGTTGCAAAAACTGGTACAATTTCGTACCATTTTTTTAACATCGTACTAGTTCATACCATTTCGTACGATTTCGTACTTTTTCATACCATCTCGTGTCATTTCTTACCAGTTCGGACCAAATTGTACGATTTGGCCCATATTGTACATACACGTACGAGCTCGTACCAGTTCGTCACTATTTGTACCATTTCGTGTGATTTCGTACCAGTTCGGACCAAATCGTACGATTTGGCCCATATTGTACATACTCGTACGAGTTCGTACCAGTTTGTACTATTTCGTACCTGTTTGTACAATTTCATACCATTTCGTGTGATTTCATACCAATTCAGAGCAAATCGTACGATTTGGCCCATATCGTACAAACTCATACCAGCTCAGACAAAATTGGACAATTTGGCCCATATTGTATAAACTGGTACGATTTCGTACCATATTTTTGAGTTCGTACTAGTTCATACCATTTCGTACGATTTTGTACTTGTTCATAACATTTTGTGTAATTTCGTACCAGTTCGGACCAAATTGTACAATTTGGCCCATATTGTACATGCTCGTACGACCTCGTACGATTCCGTACCTGTTTGTTCCATTTCATGCCATTTCTTGTGATTTTGTACCAGTTCTGACCAAATCGTACGATTTGCCCCATATTGTACAAACTTGTACGAGTTCGTACCAGTTCGTACGATTTCACACCTGCTTGTACAATTTCATACCATTTCGTGTGATTTCGTACCAGTTCGGACCAAATCGTACGATTTGGCCCATATTGTACAAACTGGTACCAGCTCGTACGATTTCGTACTTGTTTCTACCATTTCATACCATTTCGTATGATTTCGTACAAGTTCGGTCCAAATCGTACGATTTGGCCCTTATTGTATAAACTGGAACGATTTCGTACCAATTTTTCGAGTTCGTAGTAGTTCATACCATTTCGTACGTATTCATACCATTTCGTCTGATTTCGTACCAGTTCGGAACAAATGCTACGATTTGGCCCATATTGTACCAACTCGTACGAGTTCGTACGATTTCGTACCTGTTTGTACCACTTCATACCATTTCGTGTGATTTCGTACCAGTTCGGACCAAATCGTACGATTTGGTCCATATTGTACAAACTCGTACGAGTTCGTACTAGTTCGTACGATTTCGTACCTGTTTGTACCATTTCATACCATTTCGTGTGATTTCGTACCAGGTCGGACCAAATCGTACGATTTGGCCCATATTGTATAAATTAGTACGATTTCAAACCATTTTTTTGAGTTCGTACTATTCATACCATTTCGTACGATTTCGTACCTGTTCGTAATAGTTTCGACCAAATCGTACAATTTGGCCCATTTTGTACAAACTCGTACGAGTTAGTTCCATTTTTTACGAGTTCGTACCAGTTCGTACAATTTCGTACCTATTTGTACCATTTCACACCATTTCGTATGATTTCGTACCAGTTCGGACCAAATCGTAGGATTTGGCCCTTACTGTATAAAATGGTACGATTTCGTACCATTTTTAAGAGTTCGTACTAGTTCATACCATTTCGTTCGATTTCGTACCTGTTAATACCATTTCGTGGGATTTCGTACCAATTCGGACCAAATCGTACGATTTGACCCATATTGTACATACTCGTACGAGTTCATACCATTTTTTCGAGTTCGTACCAGTTCGTTCGATTTCGTACTTGTTTGTTCCATTTCGTATGATTTCGTACCAGTTCGGACCAAATCGTACGATTTGGCCCATGTTGCAAAAACTGGTACAATTTCGTACCATTTTTTTAACATCGTACTAGTTCATACCATTTCGTACGATTTCGTACTTTTTCATACCATCTCGTGTCATTTCTTACCAGTTCGGACCAAATTGTACGATTTGGCCCATATTGTACATACACGTACGAGCTCGTACCAGTTCGTCACTATTTGTACCATTTCGTGTGATTTCGTACCAGTTCGGACCAAATCGTACGATTTGGCCCATATTGTACATACTCGTACGAGTTCGTACCAGTTTGTACTATTTCGTACCTGTTTGTACAATTTCATACCATTTCGTGTGATTTCATACCAATTCAGAGCAAATCGTACGATTTGGCCCATATCGTACAAACTCATACCAGCTCAGACAAAATTGGACAATTTGGCCCATATTGTATAAACTGGTACGATTTCGTACCATATTTTTGAGTTCGTACTAGTTCATACCATTTCGTACGATTTCGTACTTGTTCATAACATTTCGTGTAATTTCGTACCAGTTCGGACCAAATTGTACAATTTGGCCCATATTGTACATGCTCGTACGAGCTCGTACGATTCCGTACCGGTTTGTTCCATTTCATGCCATTTCGTGTGATTTTGTACCAGTTCTGACCAAGTCGTACGATTTGGCCCATATTGTACAAACTTGTACGAGTTCGTACCAGTTCATACGATTTCATACCTGCTTGTACAATTTCATACTATTTCGTGTGATTTCGTACCAGTTCGGACCAAATCGTACGATTTGGCCCATATTGTACAAACTCGTACCAGTTCGTACGATTTCGTACCTGTTTCTACCATTTCATACCATTTCGTATGATTTCGTACAAGTTCGGTCCAAATCGTACGATTTGGCCCTTATTGTATAAACTGGTACGATTTCGTACCAATTTTTCGAGTTCGTAGTAGTTCATACCATTTCGTACCTATTCATACCATTTCGTCTGATTTCGTACCAGTTCGGAACAAATGGTACGATTTGGCCCATATTGTACCAACTCGTACGATATCATACTACTTCGTACGACTTCGTACCTGTTTGTACCATTTCATACCATTTCGTGTGATTTCGTACCAGTTCGTACCAAATCGTACGATTTGGCACATATTCTACAAACTCATACAAGTTCATACTAGTTCGTACGATTTCGTACCTGTTTGTACCATTTCATACCATTTCGTGTGATTTTGAACCAGGTCGGACCAAATCGTACGATTTGGCCCATATTGTATAAACTAGTACGATTTCGAACCATTTTTTCGAGATCGTACTATTCATACCATTTCGTACGATTTCGTACCCGTTCATAATAGTTTCGACCAGATCGTACAATTTGGCCCATTTTGTACAAACCCGTATGAGTTCGTACCATTTTTTACGAGATCGTACTAGTTCGTACAATTTCGTACCTGTTTGTACCATTTCACACCATTTAGTATGATTTCGTACCAGTTCGGACCAAATCGTACGATTTGGCACTTATTGAATAAAATGGTTCGATTTCGTACCATTTTTTTGAGTTCGTACTAGTTCATACCATTTCGTACCTGATAATACCATTTCGTGGGATTTCCTACCAATTCGGAAGAAATCGTACGATTTTGCCCATATTGTACATACTCGTACGAGTTCATACCATTTCTCAAACTTAGCGGTGTATACTTCCACCGTTATGTCACCTTTCCTGAGGATGCACCGGTTGGAGATTCCGATTGTGGTCGAGGATTGAATCTTGATCATCCAGTCATAATTCCGCTTATGATGCACTAAGTATTAAGTTGATCAGGCTCAATGTCTCTTAGCATCACAAGTGTAATTACAAAAAGGACTAGCAAGGAATCGACTCAACCCTAAACTAAGTCCGACTAGGTCGAACTGCTCTGATACCAACTGTAACACCCCGGTATTTCTTTCTACTGAGAATACCCAGGTGCACATTAGTAACACATCAGAGATATATTTCCTGCTTAGACACTGAATATTACTATAAATTTTTCGCTGAATAAAACCCAAACAGTCTTATTTACAACAAGACAATATGGTTCTCAGACCATATACCATCAGCAATTATAGTATTCAGTATCATACAAGAAAGCGGAAGAAAGATATACCTTAAATACATATTGTTCTAGTATACAGACAACAGAAGGAAAATAAACTGAATATAAAGCTAAGTCATTATCCATTTCCCGGGGGCCACCTACTCGTGCCTCTGAGGTTTCTTCTGTCCCTGTTTATCTGTAAAACAACAACATTTAAACAGTGAGATACAATCTCAGTGAGTTCACCGAGACCCCTACTAACACTCTCGGTTCAGTTATTAGTTCTCTTATAGCTCAACACGACACCGACTGCAAAACATTGCTACTCCCGGAATGTCGTAAAATAAACAAAGTACAGCACCGACTGCAGAACATTGCTAATCCCGGTGTATCGTACAACAAACAAAGTACGGCACCGACTGCAGAACATTGCTAATCCCGGTGTATCGTACAACAAACAAAGTACGGCACCGACTGCAGAACATTGCTAATCTCGGTGTATCGTACTATAATTTTTAACATAACACCGACTGCGGAACATCGCTAATCCCGGTGAACCCCCCTACCAATAGTACATTCTCCCATTGGCATGGAGCCTAGGGAAGGGGATCATGACTGCCCCGCCTAGTATGTTACACATGGGTCGTCACCCAACTCGATATATAAACATATATCTACAGTACTATGAACCCACGGTCCATCAAATCAAACAATCGATGAAACACTTTAATCCACATTTTATAAAATCCAAGTTCACACTCGCACTCTAGTTGACCGCTTTTCGACACAATTTTCCATATCAAAAACAGTTCATTTTTCCTTAAAAATAGAATATTCAGCCAGGCCTCTGAATAAGCTTTCCAACGCATCTTAGAACACCTCAATCGGGTTCCCGGATCAAAAGTTATCGCGAAACGAAAAACAGTGTTTAGTTGCTGAAATTCTGCCAATTGGCGCGCGAGTGGCGCGTGGCGCGCAAACAGCGCGCGAACAGACAGGAAGTTCTGCCAATTGGCGCACGGGTGGCGTGCGGCGCGCAAGTGGCGCGCTATCAGACAGCAGGGGGTCTGTCAAGGGCAGATTTTGGCGGTTTCGCGCGAAAATCGCGATTCCGCTTAATTCCGATTCTCGTTCCGACTGAAAACAGTTTTCACACACATAAAATCAGACCCAATCAACATCAAACAATCAATCAAAATCTTAATCAAATCGAAGTTTATCAAATTACGGCGATTTTCCAAATAACGGTTTTAAATCAAAATCTCTCGAATCAAATCACCAAAAATTTCATTTTTAACACGACGCAACCCGAGACTCGCCCCAATCGATTCCTAACCCGAATCAGACAGTATCACATAATATTCCAGTCCAGCGAAAGCGATAAAACAGTTTATCAATTAATTCGAAATGTAAAATCCTAAACGTGAGTAGAACTCACCCTCGACGCGTGATCCACGATCGAGCCGAAATCACCGAGTAGCCACACGAACGCTCCCCGCTCCGGCGACACCCGATCCGCTTCCAAAGCTTCCCACTCGATCACGAAACCTCTCTTTGACCGAAATACCGAATTCCACGAAATCTTCCACGAACACTATTCATCATCTTCAAGCTCAAAAATCACTATTCATCCAAAAACCCCAAATTTGGATTCTCAAACCCTAACTCTCCCAACCTTCCAATCGAACATCAATCCGCTTTCCACCTTCATCGGGTTGCCTTCTAATCATCCGTAAACCATCACAATCATCATCAAAAACGAAATCCTTCCCCAAAATCTTCAATATTCGAAAATGGCAATGTGAGAGAGAGTGAGTTGATGATGAAAATCTTGGTACCAAACCGAAGAGGAAGTAACGCTGAGCATTTTTCGTGTTGGAAGGAAGTCGTTTTGACGAACCGAAACCTTCCCTTTTTCCTCTTCTTCCTCCTCCCCCTTTCTTTCTCTTTTCTCTCCTTTCCTTCTCTGTTTCTCTTCTCTCGCTGTTTCCTTTTCTTTCTTTCTTCAATTCATTCCTTTCCTTTCTTTTAACACACACACACACGTATACATATATATATATTTATTTAATATATAATTTGTAACGCGGTCAAATTACCATATTGATCGAAATCTCCTATTTCGATTCCAAAACTTCCTTGGTCCGTATTATCCGGTTAACGATCCGATGACCACCAATAAATAATTTTAGCACTCAATAAATTTACCAGTCAAGTACTAAATAAATTTAATTGGGTTAACACCCAAATAATTCGGTTAATTATTTTATGGATGTTACATTCTCCCCAACTTAAAAGAATTTTGTCCTCAAAATTTCGTCAAGTCTTTCATCCGACTAACCGAGAATCGACACTCTCAGAAAGGTCTTAAGTTGCTGGAACACAATCTTGAATTAACGAAATAAGTGTAGAAATCTTCACGAAGTTGGCACATCCATCTCCAAGTATGATCCACTACTACCCCTGAACTCTTCTCAAATTATAGTTCGAACTCTCTTATTACGAATCGACACGAGAAACTCGTCATTCGCCTACATCGGCTCGGCACCGCGTTTGAAAACACTTCCGAAGCTTCATTCCAATTATCCTCGCTTACTCCCCAACTTTGATTAATCTAAATCAAAGGGTTTAATACAAGACACTTGATAGACATACAGGTTGAAAATGAGATCCACAAATTGG
The DNA here is from genome assembly GCA_039519185.1 of Astragalus membranaceus. NCBI lineage: Eukaryota > Viridiplantae > Streptophyta > Magnoliopsida > Fabales > Fabaceae > Astragalus > Astragalus membranaceus. The sequence continues at coordinate 101,700,981 of CM076849.1, forward strand.
TACTCCACGGTAGAGATAAGAACAAACACAATTTCTTCGAAGGGTATAAACACGTTTTCAACAAACCTTCTAAAATCCATAACAGTTCTCGTACACACCGACAATGTGACGGAAAAGTCACTTGTGAAACTTCTTGACTCTCCTCCAAGATTTCGAGATAACACTTTTCGAAAGAAGATGAAATGAGGATTTACCAGAAACGTTTATCTTAAACGTAGAAATAAACCGTGGGGACATCAAATAAATTTGAACGTAATGCAAATTACCTCAGTTGTTCTCAAAACAACTATCAAACAGAACTCAGAGCTCCTTCTCTTCCTAAATCAAATTTCATTAGCCTCTTGATTCGTTCCCAAAATTAACTTTAGCATGCGGATTTTCACAAAAATGATTTTTCAAAACTACCATACCGCACGCCAAACTTCACTTTGGAAAGTTCAGTCCCTTGCAGCAGATCCATCAATTAATCCTTTGGTGCTTATTCGCAATGTGAAAAACAGTCAACAGACACCTCATTTTCATATTCGTATTCACGTTTGACTTGTCAAACGGAATCACATAATACTATCTCCTTGTTAACCTTCACAAAGGAGAGGTTAACAAACTAATACCTCGCCACTAATACATCAGCTTTATATTCTGTACACCCAGGAACAGAATATAAACTTCGGTGTGCTTCCTCTAACATTTGCCTTTTTATTGTTCTCATCATCGGGCGCACAGATTCTACCGTTGAAACAACTGACTCCATCACTATCCATAGTAAAATCTGGAAATACCTTTTGTGATTGTAGCTTCACATCAACTTCCTATGCTAAGCGTATAGAATCCCTTAGGGAACTAGAGATCCTCATATGGCTCAACACTAACAGGTTCCTCTCGATCTTGAATTCAGATTTAAGTCTCTAAAAGACTCCGATGATTCCATCTCATGCATCAATAAACTCAGCTATGTGGATGGACTTCCTACTCAGTGCATCAGTTACAACACTGACCTCTCTTGAATGCTACATCAGCACAAATTCATAATCCTCCAGAATCTCAACACACTTCTCTGCCTGCTATTCAGTTCTTTTTGATCAAACAGATACTTTAAACTTTTGTGATCACTAAAGACTTCGAAACGAGACCCATACAGGTAACGTCTCCAAATCTTTAGTGCATACACAATAGATGCCAATTACAAATCATGAGTCGGATATCTCTTCTCATGAGACTTTAATTGTTTGGACGCCCAAGCTACCACTTGTTGATTTTGCATTAGAATACGTCTCAAACCATTCCCAGAAGCGTCGCTGTAACTTTGGAATCCCAAAAACGGATCTGGAAGAATCAGGGTTGGAGCAGAAGTCAAAATCTTCAACTCTTGAAAACGTTCTTCACAATCGGCATCCCACGTAAACGGATGACCCTTACGAGTTAACCGAGTAAGTAAAAAACTAACCGTGAGAACCCTTGGACAAATCTCTTATAGTAACCGGCTAGACCCAGAAACTTTCGATCTCTGCGACTGATGTTGGTCACTCCCATTCAACACCGCTTCCTTCTTACTGGGATCTACAGAAACTCCCGACTTGGGAAAATCACATGTCCCAAAGACTTTACCTCTGACACCCAAAAATCACACTCCTGAGGTTTCGCATACAACTTCTTTTCTCGGAGTGCACTCAGAACAATGAGGAGATGTTGGACATGCTCCTCAATGGTCTTCGAGCACATCAAGATATCATCGATGAAAACGACTTCAAACTGATCCTAATACGTAGAAAAAACTCGGTTCATGTAATCCATGAATACCGCTGGAGCATTAGTCAAACCGAAGGGCATCACTACGAACTCGTAATGCCCATACCTAGTACGGAAAGCTGTCTTCGGAATATCTAAGGCTCTAACTTTTAATTGATGATAACCTGACCTCAGATCAATTTTTGAAAACACCACGGCACGTCGAAGTTGATCCAGCAAATCGTCTATCCTTGGCAAGGGATATTTATTCTTGATCGTCACTTTGTTGAGTTGTCGATAACCGATGTACAATCTCTTGCTACTAACCTTCCTTTTGACTAACTACACCAGAGCACTCCTTGGAGAAGCACTCGGTTGAATGAATTTCTTTAACATCGACTCTTCAAGTTGAGACTCCATTTCCTTTAATTCTGAAGAAACATTCAATGAGCAACAATAGATATTGATCCCGTGCCAGGAACCAATTCTACAGTAAGCTCTACCTCTCGCTCTGGAGGTTCGGAAGAAACTTCATCGTGAAAACATCCAGAAAGTCATTCACGACCTGAACGTTCGCCAAATCTAAACTAGTTTCAGCGGATGCAGATAACATACTAACATGTGCTCCCGCACCTTGGAATGAAGGTTGACCGTCTAAGGTGAACTAGGTAACCGCTTCAGAACTTGTCCTAGACAATTTAACTGATTCTGAAGCAAAGCTGATAGCTAATTAACGCGAACGCTTGTAACATGATTCGCAGTCATCCAATTCATACCCAAAATGGTGTCCACACTTCTCGTAGGCAAACAATAAATTCTACAACGAAATTCCTGCCTCCTTCGACAAGTAGACAATTCTATACAAAGATTAGGTCTAGTCACAACCCTTAGCAGCAGTTAAAATAGTTATCGGCTCGGATAGCAATGATAAGGCTCATCCCAACCGATTCACATGCGATCGGGATATACAGCAATAGGTTGCACCCGAATCATATAATATACTGATCGAGTTATTGAAAACTGATCTCATACTCCTTAGTAGATTGTCTGCAGTCGTAACTGCCTAAACATCCAGAATGTTGACTCGTCCTTGCCTTATAGCTGCTTGTAACTCCTTGAAACTCTTCCTTACGGGGCACTCTTTACCATAGTGACCCTCTACATTTCTATAATAGCACCGATTAGATCTTCGCTTGCAATCACCGCTGTGAAGCTTTCCACAGTTAGTACATCTTCTGACCTTTGAAGAATCAAAGAATTGCATCTGCTTTTCCTTTGACGAAATTATCTTAGGACTTTGCATTCGGAGTTGATAATTCAACTACCTTCTTTCTTTTCCTATATTTCCTATGAGATCATCCTCGGCGACATAGGCTGATTGCACCAAGGCAACCTAATTGGTAGCAGTATAAGAACTGAGACCATAAATCATAAAAGCACTTATGCCCGTCTTATCCTTCTGCATTCTCCGTTCGTCATCCGAAGCTTACTTTACCACTTGGTAAAACTGAGACAACTTCTCAAACTTAGCGGTGTATACTTCCACCGTTATGTCACCTTTCCTGAGGATGCACCGGTTGGAGATTCCGATTGTGGTCGAGGATTGCATCTTGATCATCCAGTCATAATTCCGCTTATGATGCACTAAGTATTAAGTTGATCAGGCTCAATGTCTCTTAGCATCACAAGTGTAATTACAAAAAGGACTAGCAAGGAATCGACTCAACCCTAAACTAAGTCCGACTAGGTCGAACTGCTCTGATACCAACTGTAACACCCCGGTATTTCTTTCTACTGAGAATACCCAGGTGCACATTAGTAACACATCAGAGATATATTTCCTGCTTAGACACTGAATATTACTATAAATTTTTCGCTGAATAAAACCCAAACAGTCTTATTTACAACAAGACAATATGGTTCTCAGACCATATACCATCAGCAATTATAGTATTCAGTATCATACAAGAAAGCGGAAGAAAGATATACCTTAAATACATATTGTTCTAGTATACAGACAACAGAAGGAAAATAAACTGAATATAAAGCTAAGTCATTATCCATTTCCCGGGGGCCACCTACTCGTGCCTCTGAGGTTTCTTCTGTACCTGTTTATCTGTAAAACAACAACATTTAAACAGTGAGATACAATCTCAGTGAGTTCTACCGAGACCCCTACTAACACTCTCGGTTCAGTTATTAGTTCTCTTATAGCTCAACACGACACCGACTGCAAAACATTGCTACTCCCGGAATGTCGTAAAATAAACAAAGTACGGCACCGACTGCAGAACATTGCTAATCCCGGTGTGTCGTACAACAAACAAAGTACGGCACCGACTGCAGAACATTGCTAATCCCGGTGTATCGTACAACAAACAAAGTACGGCACCGACTGCAGAACATTGCTAATCCCGGTGTATCGTACTATAATTTTTAACATAACACCGACTGTGGAACATCGCTAATCCCGGTGAACCCCCTACCAATAGTACATTCTCCCATTGGCATGGAGCCTAGGGAAGGGGATCATGACTGCCCCGCCTAGTATGTTACACATGGGTCGTCACCCAACTCGATATATAAACATATATCTACAGTACTACGAAATCGTACGAACTCGTACGAGTTGGTACAGTATGGGCCAAATCGTAGCATTTGTTCCGAACTGGTACGAAATCAGACGAAATGGTATGAATAGGTACGAAATGGTATGAACTGCTACGAACTCAAAAAATTGGTACGAAATCGTTCCAGTTTATACAATAAGGGCCAAATCGTATGATTTGGTCGGAACTTGTACGAAATCATACGAAATGGTATGAAATGGTAGAAACAGGTACGAAATCGTACGAACTGGTACGAGTTTGTACAATATGGGCCAAATCGTACGATTTGGTCCGAACTGGTACGAAATCACACGAAATGGTATGAAATTGTACAAGCAGGTATGAAATCGTACGAACTGGTACGAACTCGTACAAGTTTGTACAATATGGGCCAAATCGTACGATTTGGTCAGAACTGGTACAAAATCACACGAAATGGCTTGAAATGGAACAAACAGGTACGAGCTCGTACGAGCATGTACAATATGGGCCAAATTGTACAATTTGGTCCGAACTGGTACGAAATTACACGAAATGTTATGAACAAGTACAAAATCGTACGAAATGGTATGAACTAGTACGAACTCAAAAATATGGTACGAAATCGTACCAGTTTATACAATATGGGCCAAATTGTACAATTTTGTCTGAACTGGTATGAGTTTGTACGATATGGGCCAAATCGTACGATTTGCTCTGAATTGGTATGAAATCACACGAAATGGTATGAAATTGTACAAACAGGTACGAAATAGTACAAACTGGTACGAACTCGTACGAGTATGTACAATATGGGCCAAATCGTACGATTTGGTCCGAACTGGTACGAAATCACACGAAATGGTACAAATAGTGACGAACTGGTACGAGCTCGTACGTGTATGTACAATATGGGCCAAATCGTACAATTTGGTCCGAACAGGTAAGAAATGACACGAGATGGTATGAAAAAGTACGAAATCGTACGAAATGGTATGAACTGGTACGATGTTGAAAAAATGGTACGAAATTTTACCAGTTTTTGCAACATGGGCCAAATCGTACGATTTGGTCCGAACTGGTACGAAATCATACCAAATGGTATGAAATGGTACAAATAGGTACGAAATCGTACGAACTGGTACGAACTCGAAAAAATGGTATGAACTCGTACGAGTATGTACAGTATGGGCAAAATCGTACGATTTCTTCCGAATTGGTAGGAAATCCCATGAAATGGTATGAACTAGTACGAACTCAAAAAAATGGTACGAAATCGAACCATTTTATTCAATAAGTGCCAAATCGTACGATTTGGTCCGAACTGGTACGAAATCATACTAAATGGTGTGAAATGGTACAAACAGGTACGAAATTGTACGAACTGGTACGATCTCGTAAAAAATGGTACGAACTCGTACGAGTTTGTACAAAATGGGCCAAATTGTACGATCTGGTCGAAACTATTATGAACGGGTACGAAATCATACGAAATGGTATGAATAGTACGATCTCGAAAAAATGGTTCGAAATCGTACTAGTTTATACAATATGGGCCAAATCGTACGATTTGGTCCGACCTGGTTCAAAATCACACGAAATGGTATGAAATGGTACAAACAGGTACGAAATCGTACGAACTAGTATGAACTTGTACGAGTTTGTACAATATGTGCCAAATCGTACGATTTGGTCCGAACTGGTACGAAATGGTATGAAATGGTACAAACAGGTACGAAATCGTACGAACTAGTATGAAATCGTACGAGTTGGTACAATATGGGCCAAATCGTACCATTTGGCCCATATTGTACAAACTAGTACGATTTCGAACCATTTTTTCGAGATCGTACTATTCATACCATTTCGTACGATTTCGTACCCGTTCATAAACTGGAACGATTTCGTACCAATTTTTCGAGTTCGTAGTAGTTCATACCATTTCGTACCTATTCATACCATTTCGTCTGATTTCGTACCAGTTCGGAACAAATGCTACGATTTGGCCCATATTGTACCAACTCGTACGAGTTCGTACCAGTTCGTACGATTTCATACCTGTTTGTACCACTTCATACCATTTCGTGTGATTTCGTACCAGTTCGGACCAAATCGTACGATTTGGTGCATATTGTACAAACTCGTTCGAGTTCGTACTAGTTCGTACGATTTCGTACCTGTTTGTACCATTTCATACCATTTCGTGTGATTTCGTACCAGGTCGGACCAAATCGTACGATTTGGCCCATATTGTACAAAATAGTACGATTTCAAACCATTTTTTCGAGTTCGTACTATTCATACCATTTCGTACGATTTCGTACCTGTTCGTAATAGTTTCGACCAAATCGTACAATTTGGCCCATTTTGTACAAACTCGTACGAGTTAGTTCCATTTTTTACGAGATCGTACCAGTTCGTACATTTTCGTACCTATTTGTACCATTTCACACCATTTCGTATGATTTCGTACCAGTTCGGACCAAATCGTATGATTTGGCCCTTACTGTATAAAATGGTACGATTTCGTACCATATTGTACATACTCGTACGAGTTCATACCATTTTTTCGAGTTCGTACCAGTTCGTTCGATTTCGTACCTGTTTGTTCCATTTCGTATGATTTCGTACCAGTTCGGACCAAATCGTATGATTTGGCCCATGTTACAAAAACTGGTACAATTTCGTACCATTTTTTCAACATCGTACTAGTTCATACCATTTCGTACGATTTCGTACTTTTTCATACCATCTCGTGTCATTTCTTACCAGTTCGGACCAAATTGTACGATTTGGCCCATATTGTACATACACGTACGAGCTCGTACCAGTTCGTCACTATTTGTACCATTTCGTGTGATTTCGTACCAGTTCGGACCAAATCGTACGATTTGGCCCATATTGTACATACTCGTACGAGTTCGTACCAGTTTGTACTATTTCGTACCTGTTTCTACAATTTCATACCATTTCGTGTGATTTCATACCAATTCAGAGCAAATCGTACGATTTGGCCCATATCGTACAAACTCATACCAGTTCAGACAAAATTGTACAATTTGGCCCATATTGTATAAACTGGTACGATTTCGTACCATATTTTTGAGTTCGTACTAGTTCATACCATTTCGTACGATTTTGTACATGTTCATAACATTTCGTGTAATTTCGTACCAGTTCGGACCAAATTGTACAATTTGGCCCATATTGTACATGCTCGTACGAGCTCGTACGATTCCGTACCTGTTTGTTCCATTTCATGCCATTTCGTGTGATTTTGTACCAGTTCTGACCAAATCGTACGATTTGGCCCATATTGTACAAACTCGTACCAGTTCGTACGATTTCGTACCTGTTTCTACCATTTCATACCATTTCGTATGATTTCGTACAAGTTCGGACCAAATCATACGCTTTGGCCCTTATTGTATAAACTGGAACGATTTCGTACCAGTTCGGAACAAATGCTACGATTTGGCCCATATTGTACCAACTCGTAAGAGTTCGTACCAGTTCGTAGGATTTCGTACCTGTTTGTAGCACTTCATAACATTTCGTGTGATTTCGTACCAGTTCGGACCAAATCGTACGATTTGGTCCATATTGTACAAACTCGTACTAGTTCGTACGACTTCGTACCTGTTTGTACCATTTCATACCATTTCGTGTGATTTCGTACCAGGTCGGACCAAATCGTACGATTTGGCCCATATTGTATAAACTAGTACGATTTCAAACCATTTTTTCGAGTTCGTACTATTCATACCATTTCGTAAGATTTCGTACCTGTTCGTAATAGTTTCGACCAAATCGTACAATTTGGCCCATTTTGTACAAACTCGTACGAGTTAGTTCCATTTTTTACGAGATCGTACCAGTTCGTACAATTTCGTACCTATTTGTACCATTTCACACCATTTCGTATGATTTCGTACCAGTTCGGACCAAATCATATGATTTGGCCCTTACTGTATAAAATGGTACGAAATTCATACCTGTTAAGAGTTCGTACAATTTGGCCCATATTGTAGCAACTAGTACGAGTTCGTACCAGTTCGTACGATTTCATACCTGCTTATACAATTTCATACCATTTCGTGTGATTTCGTACCAGTTCGGACCAAATCGTACGATTTGGCCCATATTGTACAAACTCGTACCAGTTCGTACGATTTCGTACCTGTTTCTACCATTTCATACCATTTCGTATGATTTCGTACAAGTTCGGTCCAAATCGTACGATTTGGCCCTTATTGTATAAACTGGTACGATTTCGTACCAATTTTTTGAGTTCGTAGTAGTTCATACCATTTCGTACCTATTCTTACCATTTCGTCTGATTTCGTACAAGTTCGGAACAAATGGTACGATTTGGCCCATATTGTACCAACTCGTACGATTTCATGCTAGTTCGTACGATTTCGTACCTGTTTGTAGCATTTCATACCATTTCGTGTGATTTCGTACATGTTCGGACCAAATCGTACGATTTGGCACATATTGTACAAACTCGTACAAGTTCATACTAGTTCGTACGATTTCGTACCTGTTTGTACCATTTCATACCATTTCGTGTGATTTTGAATCAGGTCGGACCAAATCGTATGATTTGGCCCATATTGTATAAACTAGTACGATTTCGAACCTTTTTTTCGAGATCGTACTATTCATACCATTTCGTACGATTTCGTACCCGTTCATAATAGTTTCGACCAGATCGTACAATTTGGCCCATTTTGTACAAACTCGTACGAGTTCGTACCATTTTTTACGAGATCGTACCAGTTCGTACAACTTCGTACCTGTTTGTACCATTTCACACCATTTAGTATGATTTCGTACCAGTTCGGACCAAATCGTACGATTTGGCACTTATTGAATAAAATGGTTCGATTTCGTACCATTTTTTTGACTTCGTACTAGTTCATACCATTTCGTACCTGATAATACCATTTCGTGGGATTTCCTACCAATTCGGAAGAAATCGTACGATTTGGCCCATATTGTACATACTCGTACGAGTTCATACCATTTTTTCGAGTTCGTACCAGTTCGTACGATTTCGTACCTATTTGTACCATTTCATACCATTTCGTATGATTTCGTACCAGTTCGGACCAAATTGTACGATTTGGCCCATGTTGCAAAAACTGGTAAAATTTCGTACCATTTTTTTAACATCGTACTAGTTCATACCATTTCGTACGATTTCGTACTTTTTCATACCATCTCGTGTCATTTCTTACCAGTTCCGACCAAATTGTACGATTTGGCCCATATTGTACATACACGTACGAGCTCGTACCAGTTCGTCACTATTTGTACTATTTCGTGTGATTTCGTACCAGTTCGGACCAAATCGTACGATTTGGCCCATATTGTACATACTCGTACGAGTTCGTACCAGTTTGTACTATTTCGTACCTGTTTCTACAATTTCATACCATTTCGTGTGATTTCATACCAATTCAGAGCAAATCGTACGATTTGGCCCATATCGTACAAACTCATACCAGTTCAGACAAAATTGTACAATTTGGCCCATATTGTATAAACTGGTACGATTTCGTACCATATTTTTGAGTTCGTACTAGTTCATACCATTTCGTACGATTTTGTACTTGTTCATAACATTTTCGTGTAATTTCGTACCAGTTCGGACCAAACTGTACAATTTGGCCCATATTGTACATGCTCGTACGAGCTCGTACGATTCCGTACCTGTTTGTTCCATTTCATGCCATTTCGTGTGATTTTGTACCAGTTCTGACCAAATTGTACGATTTGGCCCATACTGTACAAACTTGTACGAGTTCGTACCAGTTCGTACGATTTCATACCTGCTTGTACAATTTCATACCATTTCGTGTGATTTCGTACCAGTTCGGACCAAATCGTACGATTTGGCCCATATTGTACAAACTCGTACCAGTTCGTACGATTTCGTACCTGTTTCTACCATTTCATACCATTTCATATCATTTCGTACAAGTTCGGACCAAATCATACGATTTGGCCCTTATTGTATAAACTGGAACGATTTCGTACCAATTTTTCGAGTTCGTAGTAGTTCATACCATTGCGTACCTATTCATACCATTTCGTCTGATTTCGTACCAGTTCGGAACAAATGCTACGATTTGGTCCATATTGTACCAACTCGTACGAGTTCGTACCAGTTCGTACGATTTCGTACCTGTTTGTACCACTTCATAACATTTCGTGCGATTTCGTACCAGTTCGGACCAAATCGTACGATTTGGTCCATATTGTACAAACTCGTACGAGTTCGTACTAGTTCGTACGATTTCGTACCTGTTTGTACCATTTCATACCATTTCGTGTGATTTCGTACCAGGTCGGACCAAATCGTACGATTTGGCCCATATTGTATAAACTAGTACGATTTCAAACCATTTTTTCGAGTTCGTACTATTCATACCATTTCGTAAGATTTCGTACCA